>CALSCE010009132.1:6594990-6621376 GCA_943593645.1 Bovichtus variegatus
CACACACACACACACACACACACACACACACACACACACACACACACGAGGGGGCAGAAGATTAATAACACCTCTCAATATAATGCACTCCAGTCCGACGCCACCTCTAACTATGACCTCGATGCTAAAACATGCAATTTGATTTACACCTCTATAACAGAGTCAACCAATGCTGAACATTATAGGCAACATAAAAGTTGAAGACATTGGACTGTACAGGGGTACCTAATAAAATGGTGCAATAAGTGGCGTGTGAAGCGATGACGCAACTGCGGGAGACACGCATGCAGACGTAGCCTATTTACTAACGTTAAGTAAAAAAAAAAAAAAAAGAAATCAAAATAACTTAACTTTCTATTCAAAAATATACAAATTCAAGCACTTTCAATGACCCATGTCCATTAACAAACACTTAGAAGGTCTTGATTTTTCACCCTCAAATTGACAAACTTTCAAGAATCCGTGAGTATAAATCCAGCTGAACAACTTGTTAACACAAACTGACGTACAAGCAGGACAGATTTGGGGAAGGGGAAGACAAAATGTCAATGGTTTCATTGTTTAAAATTGTCTACCGGAGAGAAAGGAATAGCCCGTCCTCCGCAGCGTCAGGAGGGACTCGCTTGCTGTTGCTCAACACTACGGTCTTAGTGATTCATCGATTACATTGATCCCCGAGTGTTTCACTTGAGATGGAGTCAAACTGTATTTTTCACACAGGAAGGAGAGACGGGAGCATCTGTTGCCCCTGATAGCTTTGACTTATTTGACTTTTCCTGACACAGAAAGATGGGAGCCTGCTTTGAAGCCCCTCAGATACGTTAGCCACAATACGTTAACCCGGAAACCGCGGCGGCGATTCCCACTGGGGCCACTCACAGAATGTCCTGCCCTGATGGGCTGATGGGAATCAGAGGAAATCAATAAGCAATGATAGACTTCTGCTGTCCACTCAGCTAATCCCGTTAGTGATAGCTGTGGATTTAATCGAATGGTTGCTCACACACACACTACAGACAAGTCTATGTGCGCACACACACACACACACACCTCCAAGTACACTTAACCCCATAACATTCTTATGGATAAGATCTGTAGATCTTCCACACACTCTCTGCGCTGTCATTTTGTTGAGACAAGCAGCAATTTGAGAGACAATTCATTCGGCGGTTAGAGGAGAATCAGTCAATTTAATAAATCCTTTGCTCATAGTCCAAGTTGGACTAGATTGCGGGAACATTTTCATTGGAGACGAAGACGTGGAATAAAGACACATTTTGTCCCTATGATCGCTCGATAAAGGATCTCTTATTTGATATGGAGATCAGTACAATGCATGGCAGTGTATGGGAAGCCGAGCAGAAATGGACTTCCTTTGACAAAGACGATCACTCCACATGCCGTATACATATCAAAGTGACACAAACCCTGATAACTACTCTCAATACATGAGCCACACATATGTTGCAAAGTATTTCTGGGTTAATACCTTAACCCCCCCCCCCCCCCACTCCCATGAGTGAATAGACATTATAAAAGCAGGCCCCGGTGGCACATGTTTAAAGGTACATTAAGAGAGCACATCAATTGTATATGACATAATCCCCAGCCCTCTTTTCAGTCGCACTCTCACTTCCTTAATCTCTCCGTTCTTTAACCCTCATCTTCTAAGAGGCTGAAAGCTCCCTTCATCTTCTCCTCAAGCTAGCAGAGAAGCCGCAAGCTGCCTGGGGAGAGAGGAGAAGAAGAGGTATTACTGAAGTCGGATTCAATTAACACTGTGATGCAGATTTCTTGCCTTTTCCTCTCTCTTCTCGCCTTATCCGACTGTGTGGCGTCTTTGAAAATCAGATGAACTTGTTACACGGGGGTTTGCACGCGCGTAGTGCGCGCGCTCGTGCGTACATGTGCATCTGCTTTTTAATTAATTACTCTTGTCCGTGTCATTAGCAGGATCCATGACTTGGGATCCTGATTTGCATAGGTGTCTCTGGTAAATAAATATATAAATATAAGACGACGCGAGCTAACAAAGGACGGGAGTGTTCTTCTCTCCACCTCATCCACCCCCCCCACTAACCCTCTGTGACCTCCAGCCTCGCCCAGGTCTCCTCGAGGCAGAAAGCGGAGCCATCCCCTGTAGAAGTACTTTAATTACGAGGTTCCTACATCCAAATAACAAGAGGTTTACATAACTCCCGCATGAACTGCTCAGTATTCACAAATCATTCTTGCTTTCCCCGTCTTGCCCCTCTAATACAAATGGTGTCCAACAATGTGTGAGCTCCCACAGTGCACATCCTATAAGTTAATGTGAAAATTAAGACAAGTTCACTTTGTCTAACCTTATGTCCAATTTACCTCCTTACATGTGAACTGAAATCCAGCCCAGACACTGATTAAATTCCATCTATGTTAAGCTAATTAATCATTTCCATTGTGTCCAATATTGTCATAAGAAAGGTGCTTAGTTGACACTAATTCATATAATGTGGCACCTCTCGTCTACTGTGATCGGTACAATATGCCAGTAGCAAGAAATAGAATATAGCTCTACGTAGAGTATTAATTATATTCAATATAGGCACTGACCCAAGACGAAAAATATGAAGATGATGTTATAAAAATGAATTAGCTTAAAATATAGTCACTTAACAGTAAAGATTATAGTTCGGTTAGAAGCCTTAGTAAAAAAATCTACCGAAATAAGCGAGTTTTTTTTTCACCTTTTAAAGTCCAAAAGAATCAAGCATAGTTTAGAAATGAGAAATATAGCACCAGTCACACATTTGGTGCTGCAAAACATGTGCCAAACTCTGAATATAATTCCAACCTTTCTTCCCCTCAGACAGAATTCTGCAGCATCGCCTTATATCACACATGATCCTAATTTATCAAAATAAGAATTGGCCACCGTATGGAAATTGTGCAATTTTATTACTTCTGGCCATTCAGTGCCTGAACCAATGCCATTGTCCTGCTTCTTCTTCATTGACCCCATCCTGCCTCCGCCCATCTGCTCCAACAAGGTGATGTTTATCTCCAGCAGGAGGAAATTAAAGCCTTGCTTCATGAGCTGCAGATATGCAAATCTTATACAGTGCAAATAGATTGCAGGGCTCGCACAGTGGCCGGTGTGTATTGGGCCGCCCCATTGAGGCCCACTGATTTGAAATCCAAATCAAGACGCGCGGAATTACAAGACACACATGTGGCTTCCTGACAAAAAAATAAATAAAATCTGGACTTTGAGATATTAAGAAAAATAAATAAAGAGGAGAGGAGGAAGAATTAATGGCGGTCCTACAAATTAAAAAAACAGATTATTTATTCAGCTGGTCCATCCGGGTAGATATGGTTTAATAACTTTTGTTCGACCACAGGTGAACGCTTATCTGAAGCTCTGACACAGACTGCATGGAAATAAATTCCTCTGATATCACCATTACATGGGATATGTATTTTCTTGAACTCACAAAATTGGAAAGTAATAGCGGCCATGCAAAATGCCTGGCAGTTGTCGAGTATGTAATTTTGATATGCATTAGTGTTATTGTCAGACGGGGTATATGGGCTGTTTCCTCGTGTGATTGCAGGTCTGGCTTGTATTGTGGGAGGGAAGCAGACAGGAGAAAATAGTATTAAACCTGTCCTTGCCATTCCAATCTGCCTGCATGTTTCGCTTTATCATTCTGCAGTTTCTATCCACTTACGCTATAATTAAGTTTCCTGACCCCTGCCTTGCAGCCTTAACTAGGCATTGGGAAATATACAGCCACTGCAGATCTCTTAGCCTGATGTGCTCTCTCCCTCCCGCCTCCCTCTCTTGTCTCCTTCCCTGTTTCTGAAAATCTCCCTCTCCCACCGTGTCTCCCTTTCTTTCTCTGAGTCTCCATGGCACTGTAATGGAATAAGAATTATTAATCGAGTAATTGTGTGGAACACATTAGTTTGCATTGAATTTCTCTCTCATTTTCGATGCTTGATTATCAGCCTGTTGGGCAGAGTCTCCCCCCTCCCCTCACCTCTCTACCCACCACACTCCAAACTCATAACACATGCCCCCCCCCACACACACACACACACACACACACACACACACAGAAACACACAGACACACACACACAAACCGCTAGATCACACTTCCCTAAATGGCATAATCCCCCCCCCCTCTTTCTCGTCTGCATGCATGGACACAAAATCACACACACACAGTTGAAGTGTGTGTTTGCATCACACCTGATGCTTGATGTGTATGTGAGGTGGTGTTGGAAAAGTCTCCTGCTGATGGGAGATTTTTGTAATGTCCCTTTAACCTACAACCTGTCTGATAAATAAAAAATGAAAATAAAAAAACGCCAGGCACACAGAAAATAACCCCCAGCATATGTACAAACATGAATTACAAAAAATAGAAACAGTAACATCAGACACAGACGTACTGGCACTGACATTCATCATAAAAAAATCCCTCTTCAATCATAATTAGTCTAATTAATTTAAATCAGTGTTGGATGCCTATCTAAATACAGTGACAACACAAAATGAACATCCACCCTGCAGCACATAGCCTCAGCCTATACGTTCCCATAGTGAAACACACCCTCGTAGGATTAGAGCGGAAGAATAGGGGGATTATTATTTCATGACCTTTCAATCCGCTGCCTGTCAGGTTGAACTAAAGCCATATATGCTGCTGGAGGACTAATCTCCTTCTCCCTTTGTGTCCGCAAGGGATGTGTCATTTCTTTATCCCCTCTATACAGATTTACTCCATAAAATAAACTTCCTAGCCTGATCTGATAAGAAGCCATCTCCTTACCGGGATAAGGCTGTGGTGCCTCGTCTCCCTGCTTCCCCGTAGCCGTATTTTTGGGTGTCAGATAACTCAGACGGGGATGGGAACAGTCAGGAAATGCCACTTTGTCTGTCTGGGAGCAGGTGACAACAAAACGACAGTGACTCTGATTAGAAAACACCCCCCCCCCCCCCCCCCACACACACACACACACCACCATTCTCTCTTTCTAAAACCACCAAAATCAAATATTATCAACACTTGCCAGGTAGTCTATGAAACACAAATAAATTGATATTTGCAGGCACACATACAGACATGCAAAACTTGCCGCATCACAGACACGCACTTATGTTGCTTTTGTTATCGGCCCATCTTAATTACTGGTAAGTCTTCGCTGCTCCAGCTGTCAGTCTGATTGAGCCTGAGCCATGATCTGCTGATCTGACCGCTGCTGTCTGCCCGACCTGTGTCCCCGTTTCCCCTGCCTCACTGTCTGTGTTTTTCTCCCGTTTAATTATTTATTGGACATGACTCATATTTTAGCTGCTACCTTAAAGCCACCACAGACTGCTGGGCTCTGGCTGTTTGGCTGGATATTAGATTCGATGCACACAAATAATATTTCAGGCATTTTTATGAAGCGTACACTCCCCTGTTGCCTAAAGGTCACAGCCTACAGGTGGCAGAAATGAGCATTGTGGATTAAAGACGCAGAGGTTTGAAGCAGCCAGTGTTGTCAGGACTAAAGCACTGCTGTAAAAACGTTTAAGTGAAAAAGAATTCACTCTCCAGCCAAAAGAGAACTGGAAAAACAGCTAGGTGCTGCACAGACGGCTGCATCAAAAGATATTAAACCAATTTAATTCTTTAAAAAAGAAGTTTTCTTTTAAAATTACAACCAGGGGGGTGACCATGCCTAATCACCGACTACACAGAGCCATTATTAGTCCACACTCCAAAGCCTTCACTATTTAAGATTTAAAAAAAGCTTTTGTAAGCAACAGAGGGAAACAAAAAATAAAATAAATGCTTGGAGGCATAAAAATGTCATGCTGTGCAACAATCAGGAGCAGAGTCAATTTTAAGCAATTAAATATCAGTATGCAGGGACAGAGGTTTAAAGCTGTAGCAAAAAAAAATAATATTTTAATGGTCACTTTAAAAGTAGTGAAACTGTAAACAAGGTGATGGAGAAGATCAGATCAGATAACAATCAACACTGTATTTCTTTAATACTCATAGGGGGTATTTTGGAGTTTACAGAGACCATTTTGTTCTTCATGGATTTAATGTTTCAGTATTAGGCTCTGATATTATGATATTTCGAGGTTATGCAAAATTATTTATGTAGTATTTTTCTCCCGTGAGAGCGACTGTGGACAGCCCCACAAATTGACCAATTTACCCCAAGTGCAGGTGTGTGGCGCTGAATTGTCCTCCTGCTCTGGACCTCTCGCCGCGGCCGGACCTTAAAGCACCTATTCATCTACTCCTTTTGATTTCAAGCTCCTGTTCCTCACCTCCCAACTCTGCACGGCATTATTGCTCTGATTGGCACGGCGCAACATTTCTGCTTGTCTGCAAAACAGGATCCCCACACAGGCAGCAACGTCCTCGGTTTTATTTTTTTATTTTTTTTCTCCTCCCCTCCAACCCGACACAATTGAAAGGCACTGGCAGGCGCGTTTTCGGAGAGCAGTGGCTATTTACGCGCATACGGTATCACCAAATTGCTTTAAAAAAAAAAAAGAAGAAGCGGACGCGAAGGAATGAAAAAGAAACTCCAAGCTATCATAAAAGAGACAAAAATGTCTCTTTTAAAATGTCAGAGTTATGGTGATAAGAATCTGAGGATGCAGGGAGGACTTTGGTGAGAAGTGACTAATTACCCTGTGGACCGTCCTGATAGTGGAGAATAATTAGATCCACACAAAAGACCCTAAACCAGCATCTGAATAACAAGAGCAACATTTTCAATGGAAAATTTAATTTGATTTTGTTGCGAGTTCCCTCCGCGCACTCGAAAGCGAAACTGAAAGAAAAGCATATAAGGACAAAAAAAAAAAAAAAAACGTCTTCCCGGGACAGTTTCATGCCTGATTTAGTTGGAAAAAAGAGCTGACAAAACCCACGGTAATCAAAAGAGGAGTAAACGGCCTACACGTATATATTCACAATTAGACAACGATTAGATAAACATACTGACTAAACATGGATTAAATTACAGTTTTATTATGAAAGCAATGACTAAAAGTTTTGTTGTCGTTTGTGCCCATTTTATAAAATGGAAATTGGTTCAAAATAAAATTTGATTAATTACAGGGGGGGGGGGGGATTATAACTTTAATGCATCCAAAATTCTAAACATTAAAATTTGAAGCTAGTTCAAATTTTTATTTGCAAAATAATAAATGAATGTACAAAAAATATAAATGTGACCATGTAATGATCTGAAGGCCACACTCGAGCACATTAAAACAGCCTAGAACATAATAAATGTAAACATTTGAAACATATAACCTTTTTTTTTTACATTTTTTTATTGTGTTTAGAGCAGACAATTTAAAACAGCCTCCTGTGGACAATTTGTAATCTAGATTGAGGTAGAAATAAAACAAAAACAGGGTGAAATTGAGGACTATATCACACAAGAAAATTATTCTTCCATCATTGTGTAAAAGATCCATTTTTAATCATAGCCTATATAGACGGGCATATGCTAACTATGTAGGCCATACTACATGCAAATGGTGTAAGAGTGCTTTAGAAGATTAGAAGATAGACACCCGGCCCACAGTGGGCTGAGAGGAGTGGGCTCTCCTCCAAGACTGTGTCCTATCTCCTCAGGACTGGAAAAAGCATCCTAATCCTTTACCTTTCATAGTGATCTAAAGCCGATTTAAAACTGTCACTACCCTAGTTTGTGTTTATTTCATGTTCATCTGCAGCTCAAGGCAGTACTCTGCACACCCACTTATGACATGAGCAAAAAGATGTGTGTGTATGTGCGTGTCTGAGGGAGACGGAGAGAGAGAGAGAGAGACAGAGAGAGAGAGAGAGAGAGAGAGAGAGAGAGAGAGAGAGAGAGAGAGAGAGAGAGAGAGAGAGAGAGAGAGAGAGAGAGCGAGAGAGAGAGAGAGAGAGAGAGAGAGAGAGAGAGAGAGAGAGAGACAGAGAGAGAGAGAGACAGAGAGAGAGAGAGCAAGAGACAGAGAGAGAGAGAGCAAGAGACAGAGAGAGAGAGCAAGAGAGAGACAGAGAGAGAGAGAGAGAGAGAGACAGAGAGAGAGAGAGAGAGAGAGACAGACAGACAGAGACAGACAGACAGAGAGAGAGAGAGAGACAGAGGGGGTGCAAATGACCCGCAGATGAAGGAATACCCAACGTGTGTGTACGTGTGTGATCCGACTGAACTAATTGTGATATTTTCTATTTCATGTGTATTCAAACTTGCGAGTCTCAGACATCCAACTCTTATTGCATGCGTCGTTTAACAAAACCAAACAACTCAGCTTGAATTCACTTCCAAAAATATACCACACTCCCACACAAACAGATGCGCACACACAGTCTCTCTCTCTCTCACACACACAAACAAACACGTGGAACACACACACACACAGTCACACACAAACCATTGACCGCTGAGCCGGCCGGCCTATAGGCAGACCACCTTCCTCTCCTCTCCCTCGTGCCCCTCAAGGCCTTACTGTATTATTCTGTAAGCAGCAAGAGCCCAGCATGGACAGAGCTAATCACTGGAGGCAAGGGCTCTCTCTCTCTCTCTCTCTGTCACACACACACCCACAGACACACACATATACACACACACAGACACAGGATGATTGACACACAATGGCAGCGAATCTATGCAGTGCCCCCCTGTCTTGCTTTTTTGCTTTCTCTCTCCCAGCTGAAAAGACAAGGGGGAGCTTAGTGTGTGGTGTGTGTGCGAGTGTATGCGTGTGTGACGGTGGCAGAGAGAGAGACAGAGAGAGAGAGAGAGAGAGAGAAAGAGAGAGAGAGGGCGGGGGAAGGGGGGTGGAGACGGAGGTGGGGGGTGGGGGGGTTTACAAGGAGCGATGTCCAAAGTGAAGACGGCAAAAGATGAGCTTGTGACTAACGCTGTTGCTATCCCGACTCCTAATCCCCCCCACTCTGTCAGGTGCAGCAGCCAATCTGGAGAGTCTCAACCCCTCTCATATGAATATGATCCCCGTGCTGGCTGAAGCCCAGTGAACCACTGATCCTGTTATCATCCCACCGGAGAGAACGAGAGGAAAAAGAGACGAGGGAGAAAGAGAAAGGGAAGAAGGGATGTGCGTTGTTTATTCTTTACTCAGGCCTCCCTTGTCCTCCAACAGCACTTCGTCTACCCATAACCCCACTCACTAAACTGAATTCTTCCATTATTTCTAACCTCAAGGGACCTCTTTCAATAACATGTCATTTATATAAGGAGCTCTACAACTCGGGGGAGAAAGTGCTGATGGTCGTAAGGTCGGCGGTTCAATCCCCTCTGTACACAAATAGAAGTGTCTCTAAACAAGACACTGAGCTAATATGCAACAGAGACTGTACTTTCTGCTGAGGTTAATTGTTTTTAATGTTGACAGAAAGTTGCTGCTCTTATTTCCAGAGCTGCAACGACTGGTCGACTAATCGATCAGTAGATCAACAGGAAAATAATCGGCTAGTGTTTCGATAATCGAGTTGAATTGTTAAAGGTAAAGTCTCACGGGAAAAAAATGGCAGAAAATGCTTTTTTCAGCCTCTCAAATATGGAGATTTCCTGCTTTGCTCCGATTTGTTTCTGTCATATTAAACTGAATATCTTTGGGGTTTGGACTGAAAAAACAAGACATCACCTCGGACATTTTTCAGTTTTCTGATTTTTTTTTTTTTTTTTTTTTTTAAGACGATTCTAGAAAATAATTGACAGATTTGTCAATAATGAAAATAATCGTTAGTTGCAGCCTTATTTATTTCATAGCGCTAATAAAGAATAATTCCTGACCTTCTCACTGATCAGCTGCTAAAGGAATTTAAATGTGCAAAACAGGAATATCAATTGGGCAACTTTGTCAGATGTTTTTAGCCAGAAATTGACAGAAAACTAATCTATCACAGCAAATCTGGACAATCCTCTCGGTAACATTTGACATCCTCCAGTCTTGTCAGAGATTCAGGTTTCCAAACATTAGGTGCAACAGGTTCAAGTTTTTATTTACCACACATGCTAACACACTATAAACTGGCTCGTGGCTGCTTGCACAGTTTAGCACTTTGTCTTATCCCGGTTCATGCAGTTTGTCTTTGCTTTTATTACATGAACCAACCATTGTATTCTTCATTAGGAGTGTAGCAGCACTTTCAATGTCTTGTTACTATTTTACCTCCCATTGTGAGGATTTTGGAGACTGTCTGATAATTCAATATCATAGTTTATTGACTCGCATCATGAGCACATTTCTGCTGTCCAGATTAAGAATTCATAAAATGTAAAGAGCTAACATTTGTTATTTAAATATAGAAGTTTTACGCATAAAAAGGGAATTTGTAATGCGTAACAGAGGAGCACAGCTAACAGCAGGTGGATATTGATACAGATGAGTTTGCATATGTGCTATCTATCAATAGTGTAAGATATCCTCATTATTTCTGCTGATAGTAAATTCAACCACTTCGCCCAGTCCCAGCGTCTGCCAGAATAAATGCGACGTAATCTTGATTTATGGATTATTGTTTTGACATTGTGAGACCCGTCGTTTTCTGGCCGCCATGTGCTGGTTGCCCAAGGTGACGGGAAGCGGTGTCGGTAATTAAAGAGTGGACAGCACTCCAGACTCCACTCACACACTTCTGGTATTGTCATAAGCACCACTCCTACAACACACTCCCTCAAGAGTCATTTCCCTCTGTTTCTTAGGACATGGAGGGCCGTGTCATGCCCTCCAGAGCGCTGAAGCACACCGTCTCTCATGGACATGTGCATGCATGGACGCGCACAACTCCACAGCCGCCATCTCTGCATAGACTCATCCAGATAGGCAGCGGATAACACTTTCAATTCAGCTTGATGTTATCGTTTTCTCCTTTCTTAGAGAAATATGAACCCGTCACATGGGGCGCCTTACAGATTTGTTGCATAGTTCCATGGTAGATAAATCCAACAATAGGGGCCAAGGCCTTGCCCCCTCTGCATGCACAGTTATTAGGACTGCAGCACTAATCAGTGGGAGAGGATCACATCTGGACTGACAGCAGCTGCATCACTGTTTAGTGAAGCTGCCAGCGTGAGAAACACACAGGTCGATTCCCTTTTCTCCCTGGACAGAGTGGGTGTTCTTCACATTCATTTCTTCTTTCTCAGTCCTTTTCTTTGAGCTAGCCAATTAACCTGGGAGCAGTGCACTAATGAGTTCCCTCTGGTGGCTCTGCGCCGCTCAATGGAGAAGAGGAAAGAGCAGGGTGAGGAGAGAGGGGAGAGAGGAGAGGGGTCAGGGAGGGATAGCACGGGGCTGCAGGAGGGGAGAGGTGCAGGCATGGCAAAGGCGAAGGGGGGTACGAGAGTTTTGAAGAAAAGGGTGAAGAAGGGTTGATAAAGGGGTGAGGAGAGAGGAGGGGCGGGGGGGGCAGAGGGGTTCAGGGCAAGGAAATATGGGATGGGTTGATGCAGGAGGAGAGGGGACAGAGCACCATCCAGTTGGCCACTACGGGCCTATCACCAAGACATTGTCAGCCAGACAATGGGCTTATCAGCCTCCTTTTCACACCAGTCTGATTAACTGGGAGGAATGGTAGGAAGAGGAGGGGAAGTGAAAGGGTGCGTCCTTGTACCAGCCCAGTAAATCTCAGAGAATGGGCCAAGCACCCGGACTAGCCTCGTGGTCTGAGTACACGTCGGCGAGAAAATGGGGACAGTTTTAAACCCACTGTAAAGCCCACATCCTCCCACATGTGTGTGTTAGCAATGGAGGGAGGGTCTGCCATAATAAATCTACAACCTTTGTAAATGTATGTCTCTACCCAGATTAGCAAGGAAGTGATAAGCACCTTCAAGCACCATTAGCTAAATCTGTGAGTTATGGTCACAGAAACCACATAACGCACAGTAGCATGCAGTGGATGCCACGTTTAGAGAGGATGGAAACAAGAATGGTAAAAATGAGTGCATCTGAAAAGAATCAGCAACGTGCATGTTTTCACTTGTCTGTCTGACCTTTCTATCTTGCAGTTAATAGCACTGTTTTTTTCTTTTAAGTCATTAATTGATAATGTTACCTTCTTTGTCCCAAATCTTACATTTAACGCTCTACAAAATACATTGAATCACACTTGTGAAAAGGAAAAAAGCTAAAACATTACCAGAGAGAAAAGGGGGAAAAAAAATAATAAACTTACCCTTGCCTTATTTGTGGATGTATTCCTCTTTTGGTGCTTATTTATAAATGAATAAATATGTATGAATTAGTATTATTAAATGAAATAACATTATTTGTGAGTGACCCTGCTTTCTAGATACTAACACATATTTGATTCAAACTGGCCTTGCCCGACAATCGCACTTTTCAAGCTATGCGAGAGACCAACAAATGACTAAGAGCAGGCATCAGAAAATTGTCTGTGTCATTGTTCAATTAGTCTCACATATTGATCGCGGCTTGTTTGTTGACTTGCTTACTGCTTTCCATTTGTACGGCCTTGACAGCCATCTGTCACACAGAGAGACGGTGAGAGAAGGGAGGCAGGAGGTGACAGAGTGGGAGGGAGAGTGATTTACAATGTGAGTAATGAGATAAAGGTGGATGGAGAAACTTCCAATAGGTTACGAGTGGAGACTTAATACTGTATATTATAGTAGGGAATAAGGATGACAATGAGATCCTTTGCGATACAGAGCTTGAAATGTTTTTCCAAACTAAAGATATTTTTGGAAACATAAAATCCTAATCCAATGAATCCATAGAAGTTTATATTCTTGTTGCTCAATGACGGCAATTCAATGGGGAGTGTTATAAAAGCAAGACTTGGAGCAACAAGTGGTTGTACTCCTCGTGCTCTTCATTTCCTTCTTCTTTTTTTCTTTCCATTTCTCTTTTCAAAAGAAAGGATGCAGTAATTAGAGGGTAGACCAGGTGGAAGTACACAACTCAAGAGCCCAGCGCTAGCTCGCCGCCTCGCCCTCTCCTCCACAGGAAGATGGACAGAGGGAAATGTAGAGGTGGGTAGAAGAGGGTGAACATTGCTGGAGAAGAGAAAGTGGGAGAAGAATACGTCTAGGTAAAAACAGGGAGGGGGAGCAGCAGCCGGGCTTGAGAGCATATTGGGTCAAAGAAAATAAAAAGTGTCATTTAGCCAAAGAAAGAAGATGAGAGCAGTGTGCACGACGAGGGGGGGCTGGAGCTGGGACGGCTGGGGTGAGGTGAAGGGGAGGTGGAGGCGAGGTTAGCTGTTAAATAAGGTGGGGGTCATAAGAGAGGGGGTGGATGCCCACCGTGATACAAATGAGGGTCTGCAGGCAGGGGGGCCACCCACGGTACAACTTGGCCAACAAAGCTGCTTCTGTCTTGGCCTCCCTCCTCCACAGACCTCCTTGAGTGGGCAGGATTCCATTAGCAAGCTGCAGAACCTGGGGTCTATTCAACCGCTCGTCCAGGCCTGACTGAGAGCGCACACACACACACACACACACACACACACACACACACACAGGATCTGACTGTGGTAATCAGGCCGTCTCAACGAGTCCCTCTGTTAGGACGAGGGGGATGAGGACAGACAAGAGGAAGAAGGAGAAAGAAATAAAACAACAAAAGATATGCTCCTTCAGTGCAGCAGCAATACTGTAGGTCGCTCTTGTTAGGGCTGGGGACAGTGATTAGGAGAGGCCACAATAAGACCTGCCAGGAAACACATGCCAATTATGTTACCAGGAGAACCACGGGCCCTCATCGCTATGGGAAACCCACTAGTCTCAGCACCACACAGCCCCCCCTCACACACACACACACACACACACACTTATACATACACACGCACACACTCGCACCCATGGCCTCATGCACTACCTTTTTCAACCCTTTGATTACATTATGACATGGGTAAGGGGAGGCCAAGGGAGGGAAGGGGGGAAAAAAAGGAGGTAGGAAAGAGGAGAAGACACCGCGGTGCCGTGGACAAAATGATTGTGGTGAGAGCAAAAGGAAAGTTGATGTTCGAGATCAAAAGTTGGTTGCTAAGAGGGACAAACTTTGAAAATCTCCTTGTGGATTAAAAGTGCGCCTTCTGGTCAGCCCAACCTTCACTGAGACGATGATACAGGGCGAGCAAACAAGAGAGGGCGAAACGGAAAAGCAACAAACAGGCTGTGGTGGGATAACAGGGGCGGGACTCCAGGGAGAATTATTAGTGGAGAGAATTACAGGCTCATCCATGGGTGACATGTAAGCCTCAGCTACACACTCAAATGTTTACAACACTGATATTTGCTCAACCGCGATGTTATCGGGCCTGGATGTAATACTCAAAGCTTTTGTTCTGACTTGCACGGCAACACTCACCATGTCTACAGATGCAATAACCAAGGAGCAGATAGCAGCGGCACAATGTTTGCCAGCAGTGTTGTCCATAAGCTTTGCGACATGACCGAAACAGAACAGAGAGAAAACTCACTCTGGAATATTTGTGCTAATGTGATGATGGCTGAGATGTTGATTAATGTGCACGGTCCCTGTTATTAAATAAACAGGGTGAATACACAAAATATATTGAATAAATTAGAGCGTGAACCGATCTCCTCTGCAACATCCAGCTCATTAGAATGCATGAGGAAACGATGTTCTGATTGCGACAAGAGTCACTCATTAAGCCATGTTTGTCCCCCGCCAGAGCACCACTCCCTGCACGCCACCCCCCCGCTGCCCCTAAACACTTACTTACTTGCCTGCCACGCACTCCACACCAAATCCCTCCCCACTGTACACTCTCCTGCTAAAAGCTCCCTGACTTAACATCACCCTTTCCCAATGGACGTCACCCACAAACCACTAACCCTCTTTTCACCTCGTCCCCCATCCTCCCCCTCAGCGCATATCCCTCATTTTCCTCCACCTCCTCCTTCTCCTCTGCTGGGATCTGTGTCATCATTTTAATTAATTTCTAATCAGGCGAGAGTAAACTAATCAGGGGAGGCGTTAAACAATGACAGCTCTGCCTGCTCAGCCTCACACTGGGGGCCGCCAGGCTGCTCTGCATGCCGAGAGGAACTGCACATTGATAAACAAGTCAGTGTAGACGGGGCTATCTACACCCATCTCCTCTCCCATACATGTTAATATGGGCCGCAATGCAACGCATATGTGGCCCATTTGCATTTCCAGAATGGACATGTAGAGAGCTGCTGATTGATACGAGATTAAATGACCACTATTTTACATTTGTAGCCTCTGTAGGATCACTTTTATGTGCATTATGTGGGATGCAAAACCATACTGATTTGTGACTAAATAAACATATCAGTTCATGGACGTATGATGGAAATGCATGGAAATGATCAGAATGGACAAATAAATAACCTAACCCCGTCTGAATGGTACAGTATGTATCTGCTTAGAATGGGTTGCACAAAGACTGCAGTTATCTGTAGGCGGCCAGATCCCACCATGGCTGAGCCATTGTGGGAAACAGACAGAGAGAGGGAGAGAGGGAGCGAGCACTTTTGGGCAATACATTAACTGAGACAATGTAACAAGAGAGCGTTGATTAACCTCTTCCAGGCTTACCCTGTGCCTAAAATACCTTAAACCAACATAAGTAAATCATAATTGGCAAATTCTAACTATATGATTGCATGACAATGAAGCTGATGACAGATGATGACAAAAAATTAGTTCATGACCACCATTACACCGGTTGGGCGAAGTGCATTAAGTTGCATTTTGAATCTGGTGTTAAGTGTGTGATTGGCATCAGGGTGAACCTTCAGACGTGATTTAGCCTCAGCTGCGCGTCTGCAAACTGACTGAGACAGCCGAGCTACAACTCTCGGTGTTATGAAGAAAGAGGCTTTCATGTCTCTCTCATCAAAGCTTTGTAACCGGACCCGATTTCTCCTCCTGCCAGCGCCATGGCAACCGATGACCATCGACCTAAGGACCAAAGACCATTGGCATAGTTACATGACACACGAGCAAATAGATGGACGCATATGCACCCAGAGACAGAAATAAATCACTCGCACGTACACTATATTTACTTTTTTAACTTTGTGTGAAGTTGCCCAACAACAAACTCAAACAGGAGAAGAAGAAAGCTACAGTGAAACCAAAGTTTAATTCAGATGCATGGCTGGAAACTAAGAGGATATTTGAGTGAGAAAAACTACACAGAGATAGAGTGCGTTTAAAAAGATGTTTTTTTTTTTTTTAAATATCACCCTCTCCCCTCCATCACCACCTCCTTCCTTGCCCTCTTTGCCAAGTATTAGATTCCCATGCCAACCGCTTCCCTGGGATAGAATAAGGATTGCGGAGGTGGGAAGCTGAAACCCTTCCATAACATGTCAAACAACGCTGGAATCCAAAACGCAAGAGGGAGAGAAAAAGGGTTAGAGGCAGATTTTCTACGGGGAGAAAGAAACTGTCACATCATCAGATTGGTTATTCTAAGTGGAGGGATGTGGGTATGGGGGCGGGGAGGGAGGGGCGGGGTGGCAGAGGCTTGGGCTGGCAGAATCTGGCAGCGATGCACGGTGGCGGTATTTCCACAAAAATAATCAGCCCCCAGGCAACGGAAGGGGGTGGGGGGTGTTGAGGAGGGGGGGGGGTGGGGGGGGGGGGGGGGGGGGGTGGTTGAGGGAGAGGGAGGATACAAGGGAGGGAAATAGCAAGATGGAGAGAAAGAGAATCTGGGAAGCTAACCAAGGAAATCCTGCTTCTCAGATATGCAGCTGTGGAATTAAAATTGGTGTAAAAACACGAGAACAAAAATATACTTCACACTTCACAAGCCTATTGAAGGGTGTGGGGGGGGGGGGGGGGGGGGGGGGAAGATGTGCCACTCTATGCTGGCACTGATACCTCAGGCACAAGGGGTAAACAGCTATTCTCCTCACTTCACTTCGTCTGCTGCAGTGGTTTCAGGGTGTGAGTGAGTAAGTGTGAGGGGGGGGGGGGGGTTCGGTGCCTGCAGGGGTCTCATCAGGCTACAGGGCGAGCTCAAGAGAGAAGACAAGAGCCCCTCAAAGATCAAGACACACAAAATGCCCCATGAAACAATTTCTACACTTCCGCGTCCCCTCAAGCACATCACAACGAACAGCGAGGCATTGATTCATGATCAAACGACCGTGATCGTCACTCAAATTCAATAATAACAACCTTCACAATCAAAAACGCTCTAAATATACTGTACCTCCACTTCAGGCCAGGATTAGGCCTTTCTGTGCGCACATTTGTGTTGATGTGCTGCATTACGGAACAAAGAACTATCAGAATCAAAAACAACCATGCAAACGCACAGATAAACGACAAATCAATTAATTCTAAAACGTGTTGAAATAAACTGTACAAACAGGCACTGTGTGTGATTGCTGAAATATGAATGGTTATTACTAAGTAATTCTTCGCAGGAGAGCAAGACTCCCTACTGTGTACCATACACACTGACGCAGGACAGACGCATAAGCAGATGCATGAACTGAAAGTTCAAAAAAAAAAAAAAAAAAAAAAGGGCTGGAAAGAATCTTTAAGTTGCACTTCACTCAGCAAAAGCAAGCAGCTTCTTTCATGATATAAGAAGAAAAAACTAATTAATGACTGCGAGCTCCGAGAGTTATGTTATCAAATCCAGCCCACTGGAGTGTGACCTCACTAAAATAATTCACTCATTATGCTTGATGATTGTGTTAGGAAGTTTCTCTTAATGCATGTATCGGACTAAAGGGTTGCAGCTGAGCATTGTGTTATTTCATCACTGTAGAGACTTGATCTTAATACAAATCTCTATGTAATACAGGCCTATTCATGCAGCCTGCCTTTCCCCTCTGGTTCAATTATCATGGGCTCTTTTGCAGAGATATTCAATTAAAAAAGGCTCCTCTTAGTTTTATCAGAAAATAAATTTGGCAATATATAAATAGTCATTTCAAAATGCTGTGTGCATGCAAGGTTGTGCACGAGAGAGTGAACGTTGGTCGAAAGTAGAAGAAAGTTGGGAAGTAATATCCATTTTATTTGAAAAGAATTACAATTATGATTTAAAGAGAAATTGGATATTTTGTATTTTTTTTTAATACTTTTTATTCCTACAGGTTTTATTTTTTTCAAATCAAGATATTCAATTATGCAAAAAAAAAGACCCCTCAATTACAAGATGAGAGTGGAATATGGGAAATAGAAGGGCAATTAAGCAACCATGAAATCATGAAAAGAAAAGTGAAAGACAGACAGAGCAGCAAATCTACCTTATTCAGTGAGCAGTGTTTTTGTTGAGAGTATTCTCCACTGAATTTGTCGGCTTTCATTTCATTTCTCTGACATTCTCTCTGTCTGACCATCCAAGTCCTCTCCTGAGACCGATGAGTGGAAGCAGAGTTCCAGAGAGAGCTATCAGGATTAGGATAATTAATATCATCTCATTTCACTGTGATCCTCTGCGCGGCCCACTGCACACACAAGGACGGGATGCAGTGAATATTGTGGAAAGAGTATCCAGTCGGCTGTCAATCTAGGCCACAGTCACCCCCCCCACACACACACACACACACACACACACACACACACACACACACACCAACTCACACACGCTCCCTCCTCAGCGGCTAAATTGCAGTTTGAGAGACGACAGGGGAGAGGCAGCGGTGGCAGCGGTGGTGGAGGGGCTGCCGGGGCCCGAGGGACGCCATACAATGGAGCGTGCTGCTGACCAGCGTTCAGGTGAAATTGAATTGGAAATCTTCCACGGCTGGTTAGCATAACAAAGGGCCTCGTGGCTTTAGACAAAGGCTGCTTCTCTAATGCACAAAATCAATCTCTCTACGGGCTCGGTGCATTGTTCCCTCCCGCCATACAGGTGTTCCTTCAATGGTCCTTAATCAAAAGTGTCAAAACAAAGTTAAGAGTTATCTCTGCTCCTCCGCAGCTGCTTCTGCAGAGCAGAAAGAGGGAACGAGACCAGACGCCCGGGATAGCAAACAGCTGAGTGAGTGTGTGTATAGGATGCTGAATGCATTCAGTGCATCCGACGCCATGATCTGGTGGTGCTAAAGTTGAGCCACTGAGGAAGACTAATCTCATTTCTACCTGAGCCCTGTCCAAATGACACTGGTGCTCGGCGACGCGAGCAAATCCAGTCATCAAAAGGAGGCAGAAGTTTGACTCATTTTAAAGAAGAGGAACACGATGAGAGCGAGGGTGCGAGCAGCGATGAAAGGAAGGAATCTTTTTTTTTTCTCCAACATCTCATTTTTACAGATGCAGCCTCCCCATCGTCTCTACCTTCAATTTTTAAGGCCTGATTGGTAATATTGGTAGTAGCTGCCATTCTCCCTGAAGGTTGTTTAACAATGGGAAAACACAAGTACAGCTCTTACGAGTAGCCTCCCCCCCTTCCAATACTATAACACTCAAACCGCTCTCTCTCCGAAGGCCCGAGACCTTGACTCGTTCAGGGTAGATTGGATAAAACAAGAAACGGTAAAACACTGAATGCAGACCTCAGCCCATGGTTTCTCTCTCTTTCTCTTTGTGTGTGGGCTAACTGATTCATCCACTAAGAGACGGTGAGTGTTGTCATTCCTCCCTACTCTCCGTCCTGCTACAGGGCTTATAATGTGACATTTATACACCTGAACTTTAAGTGCTTTAAATGACACTGTGGAAGCCATGAAGCAAAAATAAGCACAGGGAAACAGATCCAGTCTTTAATGACTGCTATACATCCTTCAACTTGTGTTTTCAGTCTCTTTAAGCCCTTCAGGACACAGAGCTGTGTGAGAGAGGGCTGTATGCATTGTGCTGCCAGTATCTTCTGCTCTGTATGGAGAGTAGATGCATTTGATGGCCGTGTGTTTTGAATCTCCGTCGCCGTGGATTACGTCATAAATAACAACATAAATAATCTGTAGACTAATCCTATCTCCTAATAAGTAGCATCATAGATTCGACGCCTCCACTTTGACAGCCGCCAGACGACATCCATCAGTGCTCGCTGCCTTCAACATTATACTGCACCACGTGGTTTAAAATGTCAGCGGAGCGGCAGGGAAATGTCTGTATAATACACTTTAAAGTGACATTTTTTCCCCCCCGATTGTGACAAGTGCATGGTAATGTGGATAAAATCATCTATCATTTTATACCACTATTAGCAATATATATATTATGACATACTCCATTTTCAGAGGTGAACGTCTGTTTCCAGCTAGTACCTGACAAATGTAATCATTGATTTGCTAGATATCCTGCCATGGCCTCATACAAGCAGAGATATTTAAAGGATATTTAACTCAATCAAAACAGGGCAACAAAAAAACAGTCGACAAGGTTGTATAATGTTATTTGTCAAACTCTAACTGGGACTTTCGATTGGAAGTTAGAAAAGAGATTTCTCCGTGACGACGGAATCAGCCAGCTGATCTGTCGTCCATAGCAGGGCGGCCAACTCTCACGCATCGACTGTGAGACTCATGCATTTGACACGTTTCACAAGTCCATTCTCTCGTGTAATGGAAAACAAATTTACAACTGATAAGTTCTCGGTGAGGAGAAAGGACGCTGAAAAGCGCACAGACAGAGAAGAGCGAGCAGCACAGAGCAGCTGCACCGGGAAACACTGCGCTCAAGTGAACTGTCCATTTTGATGCGCGTCTCTTTCTGCCGTTACGGTACTTGGAGTGGCCACAAAGGACAAAGACAAACTCGCATTTGTCCCTTTTTATATACCAAATCAAACCGTGCAAATGCTAATAATTATTTTCTTGTTTGCTGAATTTTTCCACGTAGTCGTATCCACAATGACCCCGACAATTAAACATTTTACAGTACAGTTTTGACAAAAATGAAAGGGAAAGTTAACTCAAATTGCAACATTCATAATTTCCTGACATTGGAAATGTCATAAAAAAAACATGAGTAGGTTTAATGTAACTTTCAATGGAGTCCTGTGCAGCATGACCCTGACTATGACTGTGTCAAATCTGAAATCATTTTATTATCTCACTCCAAAGTAAATGGAAAAGTTGGCAGCTGAAAACAAATGACTCCAATTCAACTTTAATGAATTTCTAAAGCACCACCTGTTTGTTGCAGGCCTTCACCACCCTCCACTATCAGCCTTCAGTACTTTCTCTACCTCCACACACGGATACATTTCTCGTCAAAATCTACGCTTTTCAAAAACAGTCCGCAGAGTGGATGAATACTAAAACAGCAGCTGAATGCGGAAGACTGAGCTTATTGGGAAACGATAACGTAAGCCTGCACAGTCACGGTTGGGGACTGTGTAGCGCCAGGAAGCTTTTTGGTAAGAACTTTCTGTGGCCTTTAACTATCTCTGTGGCGACTTGTTGCGTGTTACTCCAGCCGATCACACAACACAGGTGTTGTCATCAAGCTGTGTTCATGTTGATGATGTAAGATGAGTTTGCGGTTGTAAAATTGTGATTCAACCAACATCTCATTGTAGCAGGCAGCTGTAGCTTTTCAAAAGGGTGTGATAAGACAGAGTGTGAGGGAAATTTCACTGGTAGCCTGATGGCATAACGTGAACGGACAGATGCAAGTGGGTGCTATTAAAGGGAGAATCAGCCTGGGGCGGTGAGATAGGAGGCAAAGGCCTGTGGTGCAGAGGGGCAACAGCTCGCTTGATCTGGATTTTAGGTATGAATTCAGACGTGAAAGCAGGGCCCTCACTATCATTCTGACTGTTTGGGTTTAAAGGCAGGACATGTCAGAAAAGTTAACAGAAAAGGATAACTGGCTTGAGGCAGCAGCGCCTTCATAGCGACTGTGGCCGTCAACTATTTTTCTAAATTTTGAATTTACGCGTGGGAAGAAACAACCAGCGCGTCCACGGCGTGGGCCTGGGCCACTGCACTGCATGATGGGAGTCACACTACGCCACTTTCATTGAGTGAAAATGAAATGTAACGTAAGGTCGAGCTGAACGAGGAATAATTTAACAACAACCGTTATTAAAAAAGGCAGAGAACTCCGAGAGTCCGACATCTGACGCTCTCTGTCCACACTGAATCCGCTAAACATGAACTTCTGTTACGTCATGTAAACAAACCTCGTGCCTACCTAGCCGCTATGCGCTTTTGTAGCGAGTCGAGGAGGCATCATATAGATGCCATCCAAAGAAAAAGAAGAGATTTGATCTTTTTCTTATTGTTCAGGCCTTTCAGCAGGACAGAGATCCCGACAATAACCTGAAAACTAAACTAAAACTAATATGGACGTGCACGTTTGTTTGTTGTTGGTTTTTTTTTTACACATAAACAGCGTTTTCAAAATTAGCCGGCTTAGTCTGCTGCTCTTCTCACCTCCGCTATCTCCCGCCAGGCATCCACCAGCCCTCAGCTCAATCTCTCACAGCTTTGCTGCGCCGGCCCTTGGGAGGACTCATGCAGACCAGTTGATTAAAAATCACTTAGTGGAGAACACAAACAAAGCTGTCAGCCTTTGGCTTGCCCTTGGGATTGGAGTGAGGGGGGGAGCAGAGGAGGGGTAAAATGAACAAGAAGAGATGAGGGGGCAGAAGAGGAGAAGAGACACTTAGCGGGTTCAGTTAGATTTAAAAGTTGACAAATGCATCGAAATGGGAACAAGAGACGATTGTGAAAAATCGGAATAGTTAACGACTCATATTATATAAATTTCCAAATATTTTGTTCGCAGTTTCAAAGCACAATTTAAGCCCACTGTTGAAATCCAATCATCTTTTCTTCTTTATGTGAAGGATGCTCGACTGAGTTGGAAATTGAGCAGTCAAACGCAGGGGTTGTTTGGGGCGCTGGATGGGTTCATTTAGAGTATTTACTTAAAATCCAATGACCCAGGTTCATATCCAATTCATGGCAAGAATATCTTTTTTTCTTTTCTTTAATTGTAACTGCCTAAACCTCATCTTAAAAGACCACTTCATTTGCTGTGTTTAAGCCCATTGAATGTTTTAACCTTGTTTGAAGTAAACCAGTAAAGAAAACACTTTATCTATTATCTTCAAGCTCACTGTGGTAATGTTACTGCGAGCGGGGGCATCATGAATACAAGCGTCGACACTAAGAGTTGGCTGTCCAGTGGCATTACGATTATAAACTTGTTGGGAAAAATCAGTCAATATATGGGCTCGTGTTGCACCAGCAGAGGATGTTTTCAAAAGTGTTGCTCACAACTACAAAATTAAAGTTGAATCTCTGCAAATGAAATGAAAGAAAGTCTTAGGGATGTGCCATCATAGCCTTGAATGTTTTTTGCTCGGCCTAATTTAAACAATGGCTAACTTTTTCAAATGAATAGTTGTCAGGCAAACATGAGATTTATGCTCACGCCAGCAGTCATATAATCCAGCCCTTCAAGGAAAAGGGCAACAATCCTCACTGGGGCTGCAGCTAAACAACTAATTGTTTTCTCGATTGACAAAATGTTGACAAATACAGGAAAATGCGCAAATAACCCCATTTGCTAAAGCCCAATGTGACATATTCAAACAGCTTGTTTTGTCCAACAATACAAAACTCAGAGATATTCCTTTTACAATCTAATGAAAACGTGTTTCCCTTCAAAAATGACTTAATTGATTAATCCATTATTAAATTACTTGTTTATTAATTTTTTTTTTGCACATTAACTAATAGATCAATCAACTAATCGTTTCAGCTCTAATCCTCACGTCATTCACTTAAACAAGACTAAATCTGTGATCGGTGCAGCGCCACCCGACACTGCGACACTGGCAGCAAAGATGAAAAACGTTCTGTACTTCCAGCTCTGTAGTTGTGAGGATTTGTTCCTTTTCTTTGTGATAGTAAACTAAATATATATCCATTTTATTACTACATTTTATAGACCAAACGATTCATTGATTAATCAAAAAAAAATAAAATAAATAAATAATAATAATAATCGTTAGTTGCAGCCAGAAATTAAATAAATGAAATCAGAAAGCTGAGCACTGGACAGTTATGGCCGCTCCACATATATTACTGTTCGAGTCAGTCAGAGCCACAGGAGGCAGGAACACATCCGTGGGTTAGAAATGAGATGTTTCGACACATGATGACCGTTGCTGGTCTGATCGTACTGTGACACCCGTGACAGTCGTAATTAGCGAGCACATACACGCACACACGATGTTGTGCATACACATTCACATACATGTGCAACAGACACACACAGCTGCCACTGACAAGGGTAGGGCAGCACGGCTCCAACGGTCTACTGGCCTTCACTACCAGATGGTAGTTCCCACTGGTTCTCCTGACACACACTTACACGCACGCACACACGTGCACGCACACATGCACACACACACACACACTTTCTACTTCTATGTCCTTTAGCAGGTGCAACATGTTTCACAAGCTCTTCAACACAAACTATTCACAAGTGCAAAAACCTTCACCTCCACAGTCCACACTTTGCTGACATTACTGAAAGAATAAGCTTGTGATTGATTTGTATTATACCTCAATAAGGACAGGGCCACACAGGAATACCTAACACGGACCTGTGTAAACACCCTCAGCATATAGGAGCAAGGTGAGAAGTCTCCCTGAAGTGCAAAGTTGAAAGACAAATCGTACATAGTAAAAAAAAAAAAAAGAAAGAAAGAAAGAAAAGTACAGACAGACAATGAAAGAGAGATAACAGGTATATAAAGAGAGGAAAATGGAAACAATGAATATGGAAGTCTCCAAGGCTGCGGGAGCAAAGTCACCCCCTCGGTATTCCCATTGGGGCCTTTAAGGGTCAACTGAGAACTAAGAGGCACATTGGTGTCCAGTACATTGCCTGTGCAGACAACTGGAGAAAGGATGGAAGAGACACAACCTTGTTTGGTGAATTATACATACACAGGTTATACTCTCTCTCATGTCGACCCTTGTCTCCGCTGTTGTGAGTCTCCCATCTTATTGTTGCTGACCTGTATGCGGAGGGGTTGACAGAGGTGAGCACACAATCTCCCGACGCCCAAACACAGAGAATTGAATCACCCCTGGGCTGACCTCCTCGGAGCAACGCCTCGCCTATCTGCTCCCCGTGCTGTCGAGGGGACCGTTTAGGGCAGACGGTGACCCCCGTGTGGCCCCCTGGTCCGTGGCTCCTCTGCCTCGGCTGCCAGGCAACATGACAACCTATACAAGACCCTGTCAAACACATGATTGACACGTCCCCGCCCATCTCGACCAACATTCACACCCGCCACGGCAAATTACCCCAAAACCCAGACAGACGACAATATCTCAGCTCCCTATTTGCTCTCTTGTCGTCCTCCATATGTTACATACACATACGCTGCATTCTGTTTGACACAATGGATTGTGTCAAATGATGTAAAGCTTTCTGATGCTGGAGGTAATAAGAGTTTTATTTTTCTTTCTAACTGCCTCAAGGTAGTGCGGAACCAAGTCCACAAGACCGGCTCAGTTTAAATGGAAGAGCAGGTTATGTGGTGACTAACTCAGAACCAATACACTGCCTATTGTTTAGTCACTTTTAGTTTTTCATTCCCTATTGTTACTGATTTCGGTACTGCTGCAGGGCAGTCTGATCACGCACCGCTCTTCATAAAACCACAATGTCTCCCATGCCTTTGCCGTACCTGCGGTGGAGATTGGCACACACACAAACAGAAAAACAAATCGCAGGCGCACATACGGAAAACCCACACACACAAACACAAAGAAAGAAAAAGAGCTACAGTACTCCCTACATCAACAGTGGCCTAGATAAACACAATACACACAAAAGAGTCACCCCATGAAAATAACCCTCCATCTAAGCATCACTGCACTTATCTACTCATAAACATAGGGATAAATCAATTCAGTTTGAAACACACATTTTTTTTCCTCTCATTTGAAATTACAGCTGCGGGACCAAAGCTAGCATGATAGCATAGGTCAAAATCAGTAACCTCTTCTCTCCATGGCAACAGTCTACCTCTTACAAAAAAGAAAAAAAAAAAAAAAAAAAAAAAAAAAAGGCTCAGTGTGGTTTGTTGAAGTCATTGTGAGACGTTTTTCCATGACCTGCGAATGTATGTGTTGGTGTTTCTTTCCATGCGTTTCACAAGGACACGAGCATGTGTAGATGTAGATGTGTATATACGTACGTGTGTGTATGTTAACATGAAGGTATATCTGTCTATCTGCGTGTTTGAGAGTGCGCTTGTGTGTGTGTGTGCGTGCGATGACAACCCTGCTATCACAGCGTCTGTATTAGCATTGCAGCGTCTCACCGCTTTGTTTTACTCTGACCTGTATAATCAGTGTCACATTAGCAACACAACAAATCAAACGCTGCGAGTTCCCCCCACACACACACACACACACACACACACACACACACACACACACAC
>CALSCE010009132.1:6633433-6655243 GCA_943593645.1 Bovichtus variegatus
CACACACACACACACACACACACACACACACACACACACACACACACGAGGGGATTTTCATTATGTGTGATTGCCATCTCGTGGTAGGAGTAACTATATGATTAAGAATCGATGCATAACCTTTACTGTGACATGCAATTCAATATTCAATTCTTTAGCCAAGGCCAGAACATAAAGACAACTCCTCTGTTTTTCTTTCAAGGACTAAAACCAATCTGCCTGCTGAGATTAAGCTGGTGAAAGTATCGTTTTAAATATTTACTACACTTCTAAAGCATTACAAACGGGGCATTAGCACTGATTTACTGTTGCATGATAAGTAATGGTTACATTTCTATCTTCACATTGTTAAGATCAATAGTTATTTGCATGTTTTGCAGCCATTTGTACTTGCAGGCGAGTCAACTGAGAGAATATCTCCACATATGTTCAGCAGTGGGGCTGCGATTCTGCTTCATATGTTGATATATACTGACATCTAGTGGTTCAACCTAAACACTCACAGAGCCAGGTGCACAAGGATCACACGTTTCTACCTAAGTGAATACCACCACCTCTTGGCCAAAACACCTATGAAACAACAAGAAAAAGAAGAGTACATGCATTTTTTTTTTTTTTTTTTTTTTTTTTTTTTTTTACACAATTATTGTTACTAACCATTTCCTGATTTTTATTACATAAGTACATAACATAACTCTTCGTTAACACCATGACTAATCATACAACAACTTGTTCTCCACTGAACTGGACTTTCTATATTCGGTAATATAGGCGCACGCACGCACACACACACGCACACACACACGTTAGTACATGTATTTAAAAACACAACTGCAGTGCGCTATTATCATATAAAGCCTGCCATTTGTTAGTTCTCTGGATACCTTAGTGGCTCCTTCACTGCTGAGAAGTTGCACATAGTGTTGACAGAATAACTTGGTGGGTACTATGGACCACAGCTCAACTTCGATGCTTACTTTGTACACTTTGCACTTGAAGTTTGTATTTTCCTCCATGCTGTGTGCATATGCAGATCAAATCTTTGCAGTCTGTGCAGGAGCATGCAAAACCCCCTGAACACACTCAGACAGACGCACGCAAACTCAGTTCAGGTCCGCTCAAGTAAAGTGCCATTTCAGGTTTACTCACCATTAGTTATGACATCTATCTCTTAAGGCAGTGAAATGAAAGCAGACGTGTTTACAATTTCAGTTTTGCATTCATGTCTTCAACATCCTCTCCCTCCACTGTCATAAAAAACTCTGTCCATGATATACTGTTGTAAAATTAGAAGGAGGAAAGAAAAAAAAAAAAAAAAAAAGGTTGCAGCACAGAGGAAGTGTTTTCCCAAAGACTCCAGAGGAATGGTTGCCTCCAGTCCTACAGTCTGTAATCGTTCCCCAATGAAATGGTAAAAAGCCTGCACCATGAACTGGATCAGCTGCTCAGAGCAGATACAGGAAGCAGGGTCCCCCCTCAGTCAGTCCGTCACTCCACAGAGCATTTAAGTCCAGCACTTTTTTTTCGTTTGTGAATGTCGGACAGAGAAACTCACTTCTCTAAGTGTGTGTAGACTCAGCTGAGGATCATCTCACAGAAGCAGCTTTGACCTGTACAATTACAGATGATAACAGTGACAGATAATCCGGACAGACTGATGCATCAAAGTGGCATGAAAGCTCACCTGTTTTCCTCAGCCATCCATCGTGTCTCCAGGCGGTGAAAGCCCTCCTGTCAGTTTTAAACCAGCGCAGAAACACTGGTCTCCTCTCTCACCGTCCCCCCCGCGCCTGTTAGACATTGACTGCTTTGCTCTGCTCCATCCCTGCACTTGACCAATTCACTCTATCGGCTCCACTGCTCTCAACCTCACACAGATTTGCACTGTGCAACCTATTCCATTTTTATGATACTCTCACTCACTTGCCATCTCCCCCCACCGCTGCCAAACCAGTCACCTGTAGGCTTAGAAGTACTCAAAGCCATTTCCCAATCTCCCGCCCTCCTCGCCTCATTCTTATCTTGTCTATCTCTCCTATTGCCGTCATTTTCACCCCCAACTCCCACTCAGTTTACACTCCTACCCACTTTTAGTCCTTCCACTTCCTCTAATAAGTCCTCTGCCTCTACCCAACCATTACCAATTTTCTCTGACCCACTATTTGCTATTAGCCACTAGTCTTCCTCCTCCCCTTCCTCTTATCCCTCCACTCTCCATCCCTGTCTCTGCCTATCCCCCTTATATATCCTCAGCCTTTGCTTTGCCTTCTCCCCATCTCCAGCAGCATGAATATATTATTATCTACACAATGGGGCCCTGCTTATTGTTTATGAATTACCAGCCTTGCGGCCAAACAAAGCCTATTTTCATAAGAAACCTCCATTTCATTTCAGCTCCAATTAGATTGGGGGCAAAAGAATAGGAGTCCTCAGGCCTCAGCCCCTAAGGATGGCAGGTCCATTCAGCTTCATTCAATGGGGCCTTATTGCTTTCCCATACAAAAGAGCACGTGGATGGGCTTTCAGACTGAAACACCAACCAAAAATGACTGGGAGACAGTACTGTACAATAACAAATCTTTAAAGAAAGGACACTGAGTGCTTATCCACCCATCCATCAATTCATCCCTCACTCTTCGCTTTCTTCTTCTCCTCTGTTCGTATATTGTAAGACCTGGACATTAATGACAGACAGTTGAAAGAGAAAGGGAGTGAAAGAAGAAGAAGAAGAAAGAGGCAGAGCAGCTCAGTTTTTCACAATACATGTCAAGTCTAAATGATCACTGGCTGCTGAATAGACAGATGGAAGGGAAAAGAAGTGAGTCGTGTGTATGCATGTGTGTGTGTGTGTACAGCTGATTGATTCTCTGCTTTGAAAAGAGAGAGAAAAGAGTGAAGGAAAGAGAGAGGAAGACCTTGATGCTTTTTCTGAGCTCCACAATAGTCGGGGAGTCTGAGCCGTATTGTGGAGCACCCACAGTGACAAGCTGTCACTCCATCCCGGTAGGAAGAAAGAGGCAGAGAGAGTGAAGAGGGGCTGGGGCAGGTCAGAACCCTGATAATATGTCTGCCTCTTCAATTCACAAGTTTCTCACCAACCAGACACTTGACAGGAAGACGAAGGCTCTTAAGTCTGTCCCCGGAAAAGTGGGAGTGGAAATAAAGGAAAGTTGGAGAGAGCCCAAGTGTTACAGCAACGTGTGCCTCCACCTAGAATATAAGGTAACGTCAGCTAAGAGACCCAGGTAAACCAAGGCAGTGGCTCTTTTTATGCCCTGGTTCATTATGGGGGACTGAGTGGCAGTCGGCCCGCCAAACACTGCGAGAGTCAGGCCAACAAAGTCAGAGCACGACAGCGCTGGCCTGGCTTTATCTGCCGAGATCTGCTTCACACGATGAATGTGAATCGTGCCTTTGTTGCGATGAAGTAATATCCAACGTGAAACAAAAGGCAACTGTTTTCATTACTAATGAGTGGACAAGGTGAGAGTCAGAGTGAAAAGGTTGACATCTGTGCTTATTCATCCAACAGCAGCAGAATGGGATCATCTCCCCCCCCCACACACAAAGCTTTGGCGATTGTCAGGGCACACAAAAGATTTCAATAGGCTGGTCATTTCAAAAAGACGTGGCATGCACACACAAACACAAACAATGAAGGACTTTTTTTTTTTTTTTGTTAGGTCAACGATGAGATGCAATCAATATCATTGCCATGCAAACTTATTTTTGGCACTTTTGTATGGCTTTCATTTCAAAATACCATCCCGTGTCATTTTACACGTTTCAACCTAAGGTCATTCAGCCAACTCACCCGTGACCTCGGAGCTTGTCACTCCTTGCACTCATAAACCATCTTCAACACAGCGGAGATTGGGGAGTGATGATAAAAAAAATAAAAAAACTTCCAAGTGAAAAACTAACCGAGAGCAGACATGCAGATACTGGGACCAAGATGGGACACTTTTATTTAGTTGTCACCGACTCTAAAAAAAAAAAACAAATATTACAAGGAAAACGTCACAGGCTGCTAAACTGAATGCGCTGTCAAGAGGTGACCCTGACCGGTAGTTGAGAACAGCCATCTGACACCAAATCCACGCACAATAATAACACATAGTACAAAAGTGCTAAGTACAAAACAAAGCGAGCCATGACGCGAGCCATGATACATAAAAATGTTTTGAAAAAAACCTGCACATATCCAGATCAATCGCATTACTCACATTCTTGACAGAAGATCAAGGTCAGCTGCACTGACCAGGGCAGCAGCACACATCCAAAACAACCAATGACAGGACACGATTTCAATTTGATATGGTGCATTCATTTCATTATTCAATGCAGCGTTCAAAAGGCTAATGGGTATTTATCAGTGTTTTTCGAGACCCATTTTCAAAAGCGACGGAGCACAGGTCTCTCTGGGGGAAAGCTGCTTCTTAATAGCCAAAAACCCATTAACGATCCAGTGTTTTAGTGGTGTTGATAAGCAGCAGGTCACCATCAGTACAGCAGTGTAAACTAGAGCAAGCAGCCCCAGCTTCTTGTTTTACTGATATTGCAAAGTGCAACAAAAAAAACTCAAAAGATATACAGTATCTGTTTGCACAAGCAGCACATACCTGACTTGGTGAAGTGGAGCATCCCGGTGGAGAGGTGAGGGAAGATGAAGGTCCAAATCTGAGGGGGGGGACTCTTCTTCCGGTTTATAGCAAAAATTAAGGAAAAACATGGACAGCTCAAAAGTCCTGACATATTAACAAAAAGCACGGAGTAAACACACGTGTTACCAGGCAGACTTGTTGAGAAATGCTACATGAGCAGCAGAAGTACAGTTAGCAAGTAAAAAAAAAATTTCAAAATAAAAGTATAGGAGCAAGATGGCAGACGGAAACAGTTCAAACCAACAGCAAAAGGGTGCGCTGTATCACGTGTGGGCGGAGTGACACGCTATCAGTTGTTCGGTCTAAACTAGTCCGCAAACCTGCTCAGCAAAATCTGAAGTTTTTTTGTCAAAAGAGAATAAACAAATAGGCTGATACTTTTTGTTTTCAGCACCAACACATTACCATTACAAATAGGTTAGTTTAACATGTCGAAGTCAATCACTCCTTACCTGATCATGGCCAGATGAAATGGCTCACTATACTTGGATGGTTTCCATAGCTACTGCATTATGAGAATTCTAAACCATTAGCGACGTCAGTGATGTCATAGCAACTGGGATTCCAGAATCTTTTTTTTTTTGTTCTATATTTGGACTATTTTGGGAATCAATGTTTTCCCTTTGACGGTAGTCTTTTTCGTTACAAAAGTGTCCAAAAAAGATGTTTCCACAGTGATTTAGTGTCGTAAAACAGTAATATAGGCGCATTAGAAAGGTAGTCTAAAGAGTTTGTTTTTTTTAACACAATATTTTATTGAATTTTCAAGAACAGCATGTAGGCTGTATAAAGCAACCTGTCACATTAATAATTCCATATTTTTTTCCAGCACCCCTTGCACTATAGTCTGTCTACAAATATATATACATTTTTATATGTATTTATATTGTACATTGTTCATGTTTATCTCATTCAGCTTTGTTATTTTTAGCTTTTATGTCCATTTCTGTGCAAGTACCTTGAGAGTAACAACCCGGAGTCAAATTCCTTGTATGTGCACTCACTTTTTGTCCAATAATGCTAAATCACATCACAGACGATAAGGGACGGAAAAAAATAAATAAAATCTGAGAAATAAAATAATAGCAAGGCCAAAACATTTGATGGTCCCAAATGCACACTGCTTATTTTTAAGGAGGTTTGGAAACGCTGCACTAAACCATCTAGTTAGTGTGACGCTGTTCATGGCTGGATTAAGCTGTTAGGGGACGATGCTTTAAAAATTGTATGGCCACTATTGATCCCCTGACATCTCCAAGAACCGTGCACACAGAAACATTAAATAATGGTGTACTACCTGGTCTTAGGTTTTCTGTGTTTCCATTAGTTTGAGGCAAATTATTTAGCTCCATGTGAATACAATATAAAATAAAATTGTAAAACTAGATTTTGACACAGGGCCTTTTTGAAAAATGAAGTAATAATATAGCCAACTTAAATTTAAGGAGTCCAAATTCCTTAACAATCATATTCTATACCACCAATTCAAACATAGTGAAACTGGAGTTTAGTTTGGCAACCTGGGGGTCTGAGGCCTGAGAGCATTTGCTTGTTTGTCTAGTTGGTAATCCAGCCATGGTTCTTTTGTGTGCGTGTGTGTGTGTGTGTGTGTGTGTGCGTGTGCGTGCGTATGTGTGAGACAAAACGAGAGCAGTTTTCTTGTTCATTTGTGGCGTTGAAGATTTTATCAACTCAAAGTCATTCTTCCGAAAACACATTTATTTCTCCCAAATGACAAAAAGGCTCATCTTTTAGCAGTATTTACATTATACAGTACACATTCAATATCTGTACAATTCCGTAGGATCCCTCGAAAGAAAGTAAAACCGCAAAGTGGTTAAACAATAAAGAGGAGAAAAAAGGCACAAAAACAAAATTCAAAACAGACACTAAAGATGACTTTCCTGGCACAAGCTTCACTTTGGGCTAAAAACACCGAGCGCTGCCCGCGTCAGGGAAAGACAGAACAAAAAATCAATTCATAAAAAATTAAATAACATAAGAGAGGTTATGAAATGGCATGGTTCAAGTTCAGACTTGTCCAGGGGCTTTGTGACCATTAAAGTACCATTAAAGTACCATTGGACAGCGGACCATTAAATGATTGTAAACAGAGGAGGACTTTGCTCCACTTGTCTTTACAGCCACGCTGAAGACTGCCAAAGACACGGAAGGTGGAAGATGAAGTGATGGACACACCGAGGGTTAACTGTGTAATCTCACCATCTTGCTCGGTGTTTCCAGGAATGCTATCGTGGAATAGATGGTCGAGCCTGTTCAGCATTGTGCTTCCTGTCTTTTCACCAGAGGGGCAGTAACGACACTCCTCTCAAACAAGTACACAATTACCTGCTTACAGATTCACACTTCTCCCCTCACTCACACAAGCAACCTCAAATGATGTGTGTGATTGAGCGCATTTCACACACACACGCACACACACACACACACAGTGCCAGCAAGCCCACACATATACATGCTCTTTCTTTCTCTTTTCAAAGCTTCAGATGCAGGTGGTGCACACGACCCTCAGAGGTTTGTCTCATCCCATGTCGGGTCATTCATGCTCTTTAACACCCTCCTCACAACCTTCTCCAGATCCTTCCGCGCTCTCTGCTCCTCCTCCAGCGACCTCTTCATCTTCTTGTTATCCTGCGAGGTAAAAAAAGAAAAGAAGAAAGCGTATCATTGACGTCATTAGCCCAAGTCATTTCACAAAAGAGATCACTACAAATGTATCTAATTCCACTTCGCTAACATTATGTATACTCTTTACCCAGCTAGTCATTCTAGATCCGAGAGTCAAACCAGCTCATTTGAACCGAGAGTCATATATTAGATACATCACACCATCGTGCTCTTTCATGAAACATCCCGCTCATAAACATTCACCTGTTTCAGCTCTCGAACCTCATCCCTCAGGGCGTACACCACATCCACCAGGCTCCTTTGTGATGATAAACATTTACAGCTCAGTACAGTACTGCCCACCAGGCTGGTTATTAAAGGATAGGTTCACATTTGTTCTAGTCTATCAAAAAACAACACTTAGAGAACAAGTGCTGCGGATTGTTTCCCGCATCTCTTACATTTGATTCACATAAGGAAGGGATCATTTCCCGGCCAGTATGGACGAAAAGGAACCATTAAATCAATCTGTTTCATTGCACATACGGGCGTGTGAGTGTTGTTTTAAGACGCATTTGAAAAGATGTGAGCCTATCCTTTTAGCTCAGAGCAGTAGCATAAAGGAGAAACAGTTGGTTTACCAATAATCACGACGTTAGGAGACATGAAACATTTTGCTAAAAGGACAAGTCTGGTGATATTCTAGATGTCTGTTACTGATGACGATATCAAAAGAGCAAAACCAACAATTCATTCATCCTACTAACAAGTTGTCCCAGCCTGACACAGCTTCATCCTCTGTGTAATAGATAGGACTGCACAAAATTATCATTGCAATGACAACTTGCACGATCAAAACATTGCAAAAGACTGTGATGTTGCACTCAAGTGTCAGTAGGAAACTGGAATTTAAAATGTAACTATCAAGGTGACACAATAGCAGGTAGGGAGCATAGCACATGGGCGACAGTTCCCCAGAGTCCCCGGTTTGATTCCCAGCTGGCTGGATTGTTTGCTGCATTACATTTCCCTACTTTCTTTTCCCTCGTTTCCAGTCTCTTTCCACCATCACTATCAAATAAAGGCATTAAATGTCCCCAAAATATGTATCTATCATCGTTTTTTTATTTTTATTGGTGCCTTTTGTGTTCAGTTCAATGTTTAATTTGTTCCGTAAAAGAATATTAGAAATAATTTTCTTTAATTTTTTTTTATTATTCAACAAGCAATTTGTTGTATTTTAGCAGAAATGCAGAACCGAAAGCTCTTTAATATTCATTAATCGCAAGGAATATCGTTTCCGCGATATTCAACAATCTTCTCGCATATTTTCCTCATATTGTGCAGCCCTGGTAATAAACCTCCATTGTTATAAAACACATAAATGAGCCACACTGTTGCACTCAGGGACAGCTGAAAATAGTCCCAAAGAAATTAACAATTTACTCCTGTTTTAGTAATGTTTGCAACAATATACAGTGCGCAGAAGTTTTAGAAAATGACTCAGCCTTTTTTTAAATATGAAGTTATTTATTTGAAACTCCTTTTTAAAGTCTTCAGTAAGAACAAATGGGCTTCAATGGGCATTGTTGGTTTTGGTCTTTACGATACGTTAATACGATGATTCGGGACAAAGGAGAAGTGGTAGAAAGAAACTTGTCTATCATCTTACTTTTCTTCCGCTGTACTTTGTCCGTTGCGACTGGGATCCTCCAGCAGGACTTTCTTCTCACCGGGGATGATCACATGCAGCCCTGCTTCCTTTCGCGGCCCTGTTTCAAAACAGAAGAGCACTCAACAATCGGTACTTTGCTTTCTCTCACCTTTAGTAAGAGGAGTCAGTACAGAACTTCTTCATTGAAACAAGTGACGGCATCGAAGAGAACCAAGCATAGATCAAAACTGGTAGTAGTAGTGTGTTAGTCATGCACAGACCAGATTTTAGACAAGAGCCAGAGGAAAGTAAAGGGAAGAGGGAGGCTGTGGAGATATCTGGCAAATAACACGCAAATCTATCAATTAATCATTCATGTCACAATTCTGTCAATCTGAAATTCATAGGAACTCCACCATTTTTCGGCAAAAGCTAAATGTACTCACTCCCACTCATCAAATACAGCAGCTTGGTCAAACTATGACGCCCCGCGTAGCCTCGGGGATGGCTGTAGTGGCCGTAGTAAACATGACGGGAGGGAGGAAGTCAGATGGATGGATGGGTCCAACAAACACAGGACTTTCACCCAGGAGACCGCTGTTCGTGTTCCAAGTGAAACCAAAACGCATCGTTGCCTTTTTTTTAAAGTTATGTAACGTACTTAACTTACTTACTTAAGTTAGGTAACAAACATACTTATTTTAACCCAATCCATGATCTTTTCCTGAACCAAACCCAAGTCGTTTTGTTGCCTAAACCTAACCAAGTATTAACGTAACGTACTTAAGATATTTCATGTACGTTAACCACGCGTTGTAGTCCAACGGAATGCCATGCACGTTAAAAAATGAAGGTGAAGGGGTTACCCAGTGCGTTAAAAAGTAGCGCCAAGGGGTCCTGACCAAGCGACACAGTATTTGATGAGTTGGCAGTGAGAACAAGTTGCCAAAAGACAACACACACCAAATATAAACAGATTTGCTGTTCTCACAAATCACCAGAATGCCAGTGTCTACCAAATGACAGATTTTATTCAAAACTCATGATACAGCGTTTTGGGACTTGAACACTTCAGCAGAGTAGAACAAATACACTGAAGGCGCTGTTTGCAGATAAGACATGGTCACAAGTGTGAATACAGCATTAGAGCACACAGAGGACAATGTTGGTCAAAGGCAGTTGGTCTCTTTTTACACTGCCTGTCCCACAGTTTGACTTCTTAAACCACAGAATACATCTGTCACAAAATATAGCACATGATATAAGGACAGTGATATTCTTAGCTCAAATACTCAAAGAAGGTAGAATGGATTTTTTTCTTTTCTTGCTCCATGATAACTAGTATTTACAGAAAGGGAGACTATGTGCTCTTATATTTCAAGTCCACTCTGACAGTTTCTGAGGTTGAATGAGTAGCTCACATAGAAATGTTCCTGTATAATAATCACGGCCTCTTGTTTCTTTTTTTTTTTTTCCTCAATGCTTTCAAAACACCAAAGGTGAGCATTTACACTACGAATGAGCATTTACTTTACAGTAACACTGAATACTCAAGTCTACCTTTAGGACTATATCATACACACTCTAGGTAGACGACAAAAAGTACAGAATTTAACAGATTCTATCCCCCACCCCCACTGGCCCGTTACATGATTGTGCAAAATAATTCAAACACTTCATGTTATAAGTTTCAGTGTAAACTTTGATACAGAGCAATAAAATTGTAAAAAAAAAAAAAAAAAGAAGAAAGAAAACAAATGATTCTTCCAGGGATCATTTTGTAAACATTGACATACAGAATAAAATATAAATAAATTAAAAAAAACGCCTGTATACAAAATAATGAATACAATAAAGGAATCATTTCAGAAACAGTAAATAGTTCTGTAACACGGACCAATATATTCCATATGTCACCCACATTGCTTGCTGTAAGAGGAGATAGACTCTACTGTAAGTGGATGCCAACCTGTACTTTTAACACTGGAAAAATACTTCTTCATAAAAATAGTCATTAATGCAAGAGATAGCATGGGAAACCTCGCAAGCCAGACAACACAAAGTCAAGTCTGGCTTATGAGGCCATAAGTTTGTTTTTGACATTAAGCCATAGACTGTAAGCATCAAGCTAACCTGGTCAAATTGTCAGTTTGGTAACAGCTACACCTTGAAGGAATAGTTCAACATTTGGGGAATTCGCTTTGTTTTGCCGAGAATGTAATGAGAAGATCGAAACCAGCTGGTTAGCTTAGCTTAGCGTAAAGACTGGAAGTAGCCTAGAGGAGCCTAGCTAGTTTAAGTAACGAGTTGTTCTCTGTTTTCTTGTACCACAACTAGAAGATTAGCGCCGGAGTCAGGACATGTTTGCTTAGTTAGCATTAAGACAGAAAACAGCTAGCCTGGCTCTATCCAAAGGTTTAAAAAAAATCCACGTACGAGCAGCTAAAGCTCCCCATTTAACATATTATATATTTTGTTTACTTCATTTAAATAGTAAGCTTTAGAGGTGTAAGTAGCTGGATTGCTTTAACCTTTGGACAGAGCCAGGCTAGCTGATTCCCGCTGCTTACAGTCTAAATGCTAAGCTAAGCTAAGCTAAGCTGCTCCTACAGCTTCATTTTTAACGTAACTCTCAGAAAGAAAGCGAATAAGCGCATTTCCCAAAATGTTGAATTCTTCCTTTAACTAGCAGGGGACATTAAACAAAGGCATTTGATTTGTATTGCAGGACTGTAGCTGTGTTAGGCTGTAGTTTACAGTTTATTCGTGTCAGGCCGGTATGCTATGCCTGGTTTAAATGAATCTTTTTATTTTGTTAACGTACTAACTTGAGGTTTAAAACTAAAATATAAATGCAACCCTGTAGAACCACTGACAGACAGCAACATTACTGGATGGAAGCTCAGGCTTTAAAAGGATGATGCTTAGGAGACTACACAATACAGACAATTATCAAAAATAATGACTTAAAGGATCAGCTCAGAAAACATATTTCTCACTTAACTCTAGAAATGGTATCTAGTGTTGCATAAAGGTACGCAGGTTACTGACTGAGATTTCTGCTTCCACAACATTACAATGTAGTTAACTGGAATTTAATTTGTGGTGCTCACAGGAGTGACCAAAAATTCATTCACAAAATAACGTACGTGTCCTGATTGAACACACTGTAAACCGTTTTTATAGCAACAACTTCTTCAGTAGGAAGTGGTTTGATGACAGTGAGGTCTTTTGATTATACGGAGTAATTGGGAAACTGATCCTGAAAAGACACATCGGTGTTGAACTTTTTTTTTTAAATGTCATTTTTCAAAGCTGCAAGCACCACAAACACAATTGAATTGACTTTGATTGTATTGGAGTTGAGGCAGAGAAAGATATCTCAAACACTAAGCAAACAAAACTATCTGCATTGTTGGACACAACTAGATATAAGTGCAAAAATATGTTAATTTGGATGAACTAAACCTTTAAACTCACTATTCATAGTCCATGAGCTCTTATCCAGCTGGATTGACAATAGAGTGAAGTGTATGTGATAATCTCCTCTTTCTGTAGCAGCTACTTAAAATAATGAACCATGTTTAACAAAGTGAAACATTTAACAAGGATGTTTAGTATGTAGTAGCTTTTGGTCAAGTGGTACGTTAAATGTAATCCTGTTTAGCAACATAAATAGGATAACATAAGATTCAAATTATGAAAACAGCGTAAAGAATTGGGATATTTCATTTGCATGCTGCTATATTATCAGGCAGCAGGGGCATGTGTGCCTGAACCTGTGCGTGTGTGTATGACATCTGTGCTATGTTTGAGCATACATACTCTAGAAACACATACTGGAGAGACGTAGTACATGGTAAATAGAATACACTCGTTCCTGAATTACATCTGAATATCAGACAGGAAAAGCTCAGTCCCCATCTCTCCCTCCCCTGGTTATCCCTCCCCTATACTCCTCTCCAACACCCCTCTACTCCCTGCTGAGAGTCCGCCACATTTATGGTCAAACAAGGGGAGTGGTCACATTCAAGATAAATTAACAATATTACCAAACACTTACTGCATGACAACTACACAAAGAGAGGAGGCACATAAAAGGGAAAGTGGCAAAGGCAACAGGGAGATGCTTAAAACATCTTAAAACAAACAATCTAAAAAATAAATAAACCAAATAAGTTAACAAAAACATTAACAAATATATAATAGAAAATAAATAGATAAATTAAAAAATCTAGTTTCTTTTAATACATTGAAGGTAAAAGAGGTAAGCGCGATGTACGTTACATTACGGTACAGCGTGGCAATACTGTACGTGCTTTAGTTCTGGTGGGAGATGCAGCTCTTACGCGGCACTGAACCCATCCTGTAACTGTGGGTGGTCCAGATGGAGTCATAGTCAGAGTCCTCCGAAAGGTCAGAGGACAACTCTGGCCGTGACACGCTGCTACGGCGGCCTGGCGAGTCCATACAGGACCGGTCCACGTCGGCTAGCACGTGGTTGTGCATCAGGTCAGTGCCCTGCCAGGCTGTTCACGGCGGGGGCCAAGTTTGGCGGTGACGTTGCGGATGTAGAGGGAGGAAATGGTGGGCGAAAAAGGGGAGTGGCGGTGCAGAAGGAGGAGGTAGCATATGCGGCACGCAACAAATGGTAAATCATAAAAAGCCAATGACAGATGCAGGATGGGACAAAGTAATAGCACAGTATGGAGAAAACAAAAAAATTGATGAGGAAAAAAGAAGGAACTCGAGATAAAAACGGACCAATGCCAAAAAGTGAGGAGTGGAGGAGAAACAGACAGAAGGAGAAGATACTGTTAGAAAGACCAGTTCAGAATACCAGTGTTAAAGAAAGACACTGAGTAACAGAATACAGGTAAGTAACAAAGACAGCAAGCTTCAGTATGAACCTCTAAGATTTATATAAGTAAGAGTTGGTGTTTTCTTACTGGAGTTAAGAGTCTGCCTGGTTTTGGCGCTGGTGCAGTATGCCTCAATAACTTTCAGGATCTGGGCATCTTCTTCCAGAGCAGCTGTACCTGAGGAAGAAAAGACGAAGAAGAAATAAATTATTGACATGCTCATGTCCCTCAGATCCATGGTCACGGTTTCCCTCCTACTACACACAAATTGCAGCATCTGCAAACATTTAAAGAGCAGCTGACATTTTGGGAAGTACACTTATTGTCTTTCTTGCCACTCATATCTGTTAAGTATGAATATAGAGCGAGCAGGTGAGTTGCTGAGGTTAGCTTTGCAAAAAGATTGAAGGCATAGCGAAACAGCCTGGCTCTGTTGGAAGGTAAAAAAAAGAAATCTTCTTACCAGCATCTCTAAATGTTTCAATGTTTTAAAAAAATTTAAATGTAAAAGCGACAGTGGGTTTGTTTTTCAGGGGAGTTCTAAGAGCACGATAGAGGTTTTCTAAGCCAATGTAAAGGCCAGGCTGTATCTTCATACTTATATACAGATATGAGTGTTATTTAATCTCATCTAACTCTCAGTAAGAAAGCAAATACGGTTTTCCACAACATGCCGAACTGTACCTTCAATATAAAGGGAAAAAAAAGTTGAAGAAATTACATTTTGTATCCGAGTTTTAACACAAACTCTGGACATAAATCGGAAATATTTTTAAACGTACTCTTCCTCAAGGCAAATTCCTCCTCAGACTGTTTCCTCTCAGGCTTGCGCTTGGGAAGGAGTTTCTTCACACTCTTAGGACTTTTACTAAGATCCTGAAAAAAGAAAAAAGGTGAGATTAAAGAATTGTATGATCATAATTTAAAGAACATATGAAGAAGCTTTGACTCCATGAAAACACAGTCCCTCACCTCCTTGTAGCAGAGGGCTGCAGAGGGTCGTAGAGGGGGTGCGGGTCGCAGACAGCTCAGGCTCCAGGGTTTGGGGGTGTTGGGTGGTTCCAGTGGGCCCCACATCATGGTGCTGTGAGACGTTCCATGGGAGGAGGGGTGAGGCAGGGTGTGGTAGGTGGGAGCCACTGTCATGCCCCTCCCCTCAGCATGCCGGGATGGGGTGAGAGGGTGAGATGGGAGCTGAGGGACGAGACAAAAAGGGCCCATGTAATAAGAATTAACACAAAACAGACGCAACTGCTCCTAAATACTTACAACGCAAATGCAAACTCCCTTCAGGAAGATACTATAGGGTACCCATAGCAACTAGAAACATCTTTAAGACATCTTTAGTCCTTAATCCTGTCATTTTATTAAACACATTACTTTATTAGATATTAGTGACGGATGCTGTTTTTTTTATGATGTATATTTAAGATATGTATTAATGGTTTATCACTGTTTGGCACATTCATCACTTATTTATTGTTTTTATCTCATGTATTTTAACCCATGGCAGAAGAAGTTTTTTAAGTGTATGTATGTCTGTGAAGCCAAAGATACATTTTCCAATAATAATTTCCCCCCCAAAAAAATCTCTATTGTATTAATTAACACCCAGTAGATGCACCACCATATTCTATATTTAGTGAGTACTTTTTAGAAAGAAACTCCGGGTCACAGTGGCAGAAAACAAGGCAGTGACAGTGTAGTTGTTCATTGAAGAGGTTAGACTACCAAAAAAAAAAAAACTGTCATCAAAACATTGCAAATATTCATCCGTCCTTTTTGGGAAACGCAGCCCTCAGTAGCCCAGATGTTATATTCCCCAGCTTCATCTGGCAGCACCTCCTGGGGGAACCCAGACCATCCCGGGACAGATGGTGTGTGTGTGTGTGTCTGATCTGCCTCTGGGTCGACTCCAGTGATGACTAAATGATGTTCGTCGACAACCCTTTTTTTTTTTAAATGAGCATTATTGTTGATTGTTTGTTCAAGCGATAAGGCTGACTGTTGGTCATCACGCATTTATATTCAATTAATCAAATGCAACAGTGCATCGCATCCATTCTGGCGAGAGAAATAAGCCGCTTCACTCAAGGTTATCCGGCAATTTTAGGTGATTGCGAGGGCAGTTTTTGTGAGCCAGGCTCTGCTGGCAAATCAATATACTGTAGATTCACAAAATAACATCTGCATGTGGGCATGTAATCATTATCTCCTGACCGTGTGGCAGGGAACAGTGAGGGGTTTGTGGCTGGGTCCTGTGGCTGTGGTGTGTTTGATCTGTCTGCTCAGGTGTTCCACCCAGTCCTGCAGGTCCTGCTGGTTGGTGCACACCACCTGGAGACGGTCAAACATTGTGCCTGCGAGAAGAGAAACAATGAATGTTCAAGGCATTGCGTGTAAATGAATTACGCACTCATCAAAATGTCTTCAGCTGAACTCAAACAAAACAGAGATCCTTGTCATTGGGTCCAGATGGAAAAACACATTTTGCCATCTGCTGGTTCCTTATTGGATCATATCAAGCCTGTCGCGAGGAATCTCGGCGCCTGGTTTGACAGCAATTTAAGTTTTGAACAGCACAACACAAAGCTTGTGCACGTCATGTTTTTATTATCTTAGAAATGTCTCAAATCTAATTGAACTTTTAAAAAGACACAGGGACTATTTTACACGGCTGGATTACTGCAACAGCCGTCTTACTTGCCTGAACCGATAATCTATTGATCGACTCCAGACTGCGCAGAACTTCCAGTACGTTGCAGAATACATTTTTACTGATTTGTAAGGCTCTTTGTGTCCTCTCTCCCTGCTTATATCTCGGACCTCTTAGTACCGCGCGCTCAAGTACATACTTTGAGATCCTTGAGCAGAGGTATTTAGTCTGTTCCAGAGGCCGCGCTGAAAACTAAAGAGGACGTTTGCAGTCAGGCTCTCGAAAGATCTGCCCGAGGAAATCAGGTCAGAGAAGTCAGTGGTCTCCTTTAAGTCCCTTCTTCAAACATACTTTTGTCGGAAAGCATCTCCTGATTTTACTTGAGTTTTGACTTTGAACTGTCTTTTATTTCCTGGGGTTTTATACACAAAGTACTTTTTTTTGTATTTATTTTTTAAACCTGATGAGTTATGACTTTTTGCTGCCTTTGTGAAGCACTTTGTAACATGGAATTTGAAACGTTTTCTCCAAATAAAGATTATCATCATCATCTTGCTCATGTAGCCTCACCATTGAGCTCAAAGGCGTTTTTATGGGCTTCACAGTCTTCTAGTTTGGTCACCGTCATGCTGGCCAGGGGCAATTTTCCCTGCAGAGGCAAATCATCGCATCAGAATTAAGACAGAGAAATGACCTTGCACTCACTATATCAAGAGCAGAAGGTGAAACACTAAAGGAAAAACTAGAGACTTCAAATCAGACTGTTTATTACTGACCTGGAAGATGAAGCCGCTCATCCTGGGACTCGCAGACAACATGAGGAGGACGTGAGGGAAGAGCATGAGGTAACGCTCGCTCTTCTCCTGACACGTGAGAATGAGAGAGAAATAGAAAAGGGATGGGAAAGTGTGAATGCAAGACAACGATGAGGTATATTCCAGTTTGCATGAAGCCAGTTCAGATCATAGAGTCACAACGAGATGAAAGCATTTCAGACTGAATAAGAGAAAAGTAACATTAGTGGAAATGATTTGGTAGGAAGAAGATATTTTTAACGCATTAGCACATTTTCCCCAAAGTGCACCTTTAACGTGGCATTTATTCACAGCAGCAGCTAAAGCTAAGCCCAGGCTGTCGGTGCATTATGCATTTTACTTTACAAACGTTTGGATATTATAACACAACCTACAGTACGTCCTTTTAAGTAACTCTCAAACTCTTTCAATGGCTTCTCAAACTCTCTGTTTTTTACTCATTGTAGCTAGTTAGCAGCAACGGGAACAAAGCACAGCAATTTCAAGGTCATTTCCGCAGAATTCTATAAAGTTATACTATTATTATTGCAGCTTGTTTGACAAATCATATCATTTTTTTTGTGTCCTTGTAGCAAACGTTCATGGCTGGTTATCGGTGCACGGCTCAGAGGTTGGGAACATACAATGAAGACAACTTCAATGTTTTAAGCTATATAATATAAACAGAACTTAAAAAATGCAGCAGCAGCAACGTTGAGATGAGGAAAGAAGGCATTGACATGGAAACACTTCACATGGTTTCAGAATGTATTTTTGAAAAGGTATTTCTTTCAGTTTCACCTCGTTCATTATCGAGAATCTTTGACATGAACTAGCCCATATTTTTTAACAATGCAGGCAGTTACCCAAAAAGCTCTCAAGTCAAGTAAATTACATTACAGTATTTAATTACAGTATTAAGTTTAAGTGAGGTATTATTTTATCATAGTGGAGAAAGGTCTGGAAAAATGTCAATTTTTGGTAAATCTTTTAAAGAGAGGTGCTCTCCAGTTATAATGAGGAATAATTTAAAAAGGTTCACATAATCATTGCGTTTCATTCATTTGGCAGACGCTTTTGTCCAAAGCTACTTACTGAGCTTACTTAGTGCATTCAAACTCGATACGGCTTTTTATGCAATTAAGGTCTGTGTCCACTTAAGATGTCACAAATACAAGATTCATTTTGCTCTTCTCCGTCACAGAGAACTCTAACTGGGAGTTGACGCATCACAAGTAAATGATCGCTGTAAAGTTGAATAAAAGCTGAAAGACGGTGATGATCCAGGCTTTCCTGCCAAGTAATAGGAATCATTAGTAAATCATGCTTGTCATTTATCGTTTAGTTTCATTTCTTTTGATAAATAATATGCACATTTTCCTATGTATATTGGACTGAATATGTGTGCCTATGTACAGTAAGGTGAACATATATATATAACCCATGTTTCGGTATATTTTGATATTCTTTAGTTATATTTTAATATGCTTGTTTATATTACGAGTTGTGATTATTATTATTTCAATTTGTTGTGATTTATTTTTATACATTGTTTGGATTTATAAGACCTTGTAAATATCGTAACCCCTCGTAAAGGAAACTGTCAAAGTATGTTGAAATGCTTTTTGATGTAAAAAGGGGATTTGAGAAATAACCAAATAAATATTAGGTTTCTAAAAAAAAAACAACTGTACACTGTAATATTCAGCGATGTCCTCCACTTAAGAACTTCTTAGTCAAACAAACAAACAATTGTTTTTCAACTAATTGATTATCTGATTTAAATCGACAGATCTGTAAAACTGAGTTTCTCCATAAAGAATCATGCAAAAGCACCACTTTAAATCTTGTGCTCATAAGTTTCTTGGAAATAAATCACGCCACATGAAAAATGCATAAAGAAATTACTAATCAACTGGAGAAAACACAGTTGACGGAAAAGCTAAAGGACTGATCAGCGGACTCATCGAGGGCAGAGATCACTCGTTTCACATCCACTGGTTCAGTCAGCAGTGAGGGAAACGGGTTCAGCTAAATTTAGCGTAGAAGCAATATTCATAGCAGGTTATAGCGAAAAATGCAGTGCAGGTGGAGGAGGTGGATGGCGGAGTTACCTCGGAGCCAGGACTCTGGACTAAGACCTGGCTCATGTAGAGCACAGAGCCCAGGGTCTTGATGTCATCCCCCTCCCACAGCCGGATGGACTCGGTGAGGATCTGCAGCTCCAGCTCCTTACGCTTCCGCACCTCCTGGCACTGAGCCTGACGAGACGCAAAACAAAACAACTGCTCGAAGACCTGCTACTTATTCATATCATTTCATAATAAGTCCGGTTACATGCTACGTCTGACAGGACAGGAAGTGAGATCATCTTACAGACAGATTTTTGAAAGACGCCATGCACTTCTGAATGTCTGGCCGGTCAGGATGAATCTCCTGGAGAAACAGAACAAAAGAAACAAGTTGGTTGTTGAATAAATGCACATTTTAACACAAGTGCTCTCCGCGGATGTCTATTAACACACCTCCATGTGCCTCTCCAGCTCTTTGAGTAGGTTTGGGTATTTGTCGAGTCGCATGAAGGGTTTACTGAGGCCTGTGGTCAGGGTGAGGATCCCAGGACTGACAGCACCTCGGCCCTCCATAAACTCCCCCAGCACTTCACTGCAAGAGGACAGAAAGAGAGAGAAAATGAATTATTCATTCACCTTATTATGTTACAGTACCTTGATGACCTCCAATGACTTTTCGATCAATATCACAAACAGTAACTTCACAGAGTTTGCAACCAACGCACTGTTCAGAGGCCTCGGTCTCTTACTGGCTAGTAAGGCTGTACCGAATGCTATTTATTATTTTTTTTTTTTTGGACGTACCTGTGCTGGGTGAGCAAGTTAACTGCACAGGGGTGGTTGGAGCAGTAACCGACATAAAGAGCCTTCATCTGGGGCATGAGGTTGAGGAAAAAGCCCCCCACCCTTTGCTGGCTCTCTGGAAGCCTGAAGAAAAAAATATCACACCGATTAACAACTTCTACGAAATCTCTCATACACAGGCAAAGAAAATAGAGCAGAAGTATATGGATTTGTCACTTTATTAACATTCCCCAATGAGCAAGCAGCGGAAGAACTCGCCATTTGTATGTGTGCTGTAGGCGAAAAGCACTACAAAATCACTAAATATGACAAATTCCCTAGTCTATGGTTTAATCCAACATCGGTGCAGTACAGTCGGCCCGACACTAGATGTGCCTCTGCTGCAGTGATGCTGTGTGTGTGTGTGTGTGTGTGTGTGGAGGAGGGACTAACTTGGTGCACTCCTCTAGTGATTGGACGAGCATCTGCTGGAAGGTGCTGATCTCCTCAAGGTTTCCCAGAATCAGAGCCACGTCTGAGCCGCTCAGTCTGCAGGAAAAAGACGGGATGGGAAAAGCAAAATGGTGATAAGCGTATTCAGTGACATGCAAAAGACAATACTCAGCCCAGATCTGTTGTTGTTGAGAATATAACTGATCCGGGTTTCCTGTTGCACAATAATCAGGTTCTGGTTTCATGGAGCTTCATGTGTAAAAGGAGTCGTACTTGTCGATGCTCTGAAGAGGTCGCAGGTAGTTTGTCAGGAGGCTCTGAAGGTCCTTGGAATATTCCGTCTCCGTTTCCAAAATGTTCTGCAACACCTGCAATAGAAACAGAAAGAAACAGCTTCAATTCAAGTGTCCCCGTCTCAAGATTTGGAAGAGGTCTTGGGAAAAACAGCTCTTTATTACAGGATAACAGTTTGATGTCATGTTAATTCATGAGTTAGTGCCACTCATTTTGAGTTATAAAACCATAAAAAACACGTGAATGTTATACTGCAGCCCAGATGTTTCTTCTATCCAACTGAAACAGCTGAAGAGAGTGCCAGAAATGTAGCAGATTTCCTGCAGAGTTAATATATTATGTTTGAAAAATATGGGGTGATTCACAATACACGTTCAGGTAGACAGATACTTTATTGATCCTGAGGGAAATTTAGGAAATTCTATCGCAGCACAAAAGCATTGATGTGTTTGAGAGGAACTTTCTCAAGTGTCCCACTGACTGAAGCAACAGAAGTGTCCGCTGAAGAGAGGTGCAGCCAGTCAGCATTACAGTACATCAGATAAGTGCCATCACTGCCGCGGTGCAGTCATACCTGTAGGCCGTTTGTACAACAGTGTGTGTGATTTGGTTGAAAGCGCATCGTTGTAAACGTCTCGTGTATGAAATGACTGTGTCCTCACTTCGCTGCAATTTCATAAACTACGATACACTCGACATGGGTCTCATCTCTCGCCCGTGTCCAGGCGCCATCTCGTTCCCTCTTCTTCTCCTCGCTGTTCTCATATACATACAATAGATATTTACATACATACACAATAGAACATTACCAGTGGAAACACTGCATTCATGTATGCATATACTGCATTTCTGATTAATGTATATATATATATGTATATGTATATATATATGTATATGTATATATATATATATATATGTATATATATATATATATATATATATGTATATAT
>CALSCE010009132.1:6679620-6706807 GCA_943593645.1 Bovichtus variegatus
TGTGTGTGTGTGTGTGTGTGTGTGTGTGTGTTATACGTGCTCTGATAATTAAAGAGGAACTCCTCAGATTTTACATAATAAAGTGTGTTCTCTGGAATAAGGGTTGTACTTCATATGTGAAAAAAGTTGTGTGAAACATTTTGTGGCTCCAGGGTGAGCTGCCTGAAGTCTGATAAATTGATTCAAAGGATGTCCCGTGAGTCAACGTCGGTTGGGGCTGAAGACTACGAGTTTGAAAATGAAAACAGTCTGGAGGAGTGGAGTAAGAAAGAAGCGCGCTCACCTGCTCTCTGTAGCCGGCTCCTCATCTCTGCTGCGAGCTAGCAGCTCGAGGCTACGTTAGCCGCTACCACTAGCATAACTTCTTCTTTTTTTGAGGTTTATTGGCAGTTTTGCGAACCAATGTTTTGGTGCAATACCGCCACCTATGGGACGGGAGTGTGGAGCAGTGTGATTAGCAGGAAAAATAAATTAAGAAGAAAGAAAAGAAATTAATAAATAAAACAAAAGAAAAGAACAGTAGTAAATTATCTCTATTAGTCCGGTTGCTCTTAAGAAATTAATTCAAAGAGTGTATACTTTCTCTGATGTCTTTCCTACCAAATTCCTCAAAGTAAAACTGTGTTTTTTCATCTATTAATTAACATTAATTCCCTTATTTTTTTTGTCATAACTGTTGCAGTCTCTTAGTACATTTGTATATTCTATGGAGTGTTTCATTTAATCCTGTGTGTCCTTATACTAGCATAACACACCTGCATCTCTGAAGTCAACTTTCTGCAATCAGTTGCATTGTGGGTAATGTAGGCACTAGGTTTTTTGACATGGGAAAAGAATGCGTGAAACAAAAAGGAAGCTATCGCTGGTTCTGCTGCATCGATTTTTATCCGGTTTATTTTAACTGTCCGACAATGTTAAACTGTAGCGCATTGGTAAATCTGTAAGTACTCTTTAAGGCATGTTAATAGAGATTTTTGCTCATCATCTTTTCTCCCATTTTCCAAAGGAAGCAAAACTACCGACTGCACAACAAAGGCAAAGTATGTGTTCACTCACTGATACGTTGGCTTGTCTGATATGTGCAATAATTTACAATCGGCTCTCTGTTAATATATTGTTTGTCGCCTGGTTTTAAATTTGTTTTCTCTCTCCCTCTCTGTGAGGTCGGGGGGATGTTCAGCTTCGAATGACCCGTCACCCTCGCGTGGCACCTCACAAATCGTAAGTGGGTAATGAGGAAACATGATCCACTGAAGGTCATCAAACACAGACGATATAATACATCACACATAATTTATGCTTTCTTCTCACTAACTTTTGTATTAGATGCAAATCATGATAACTATCGTCTGTACAGCCGCAGGGAAATGCATTAATGAGAATGAAGGTAATAGGCATGCAGAGGCCGTCAACACAGTGTTTCAGGCGACATAACAAAGGTCAGGTCAAAGGTCAGTTAACATTCCTGAAAGCTGTCAGCTGAGACCGATGTGCTCCTGTTTGTTACCTCTTTACATCCCCTTTTTACTTGAAACACATGTTCAGTGTTGCAAGCCAACTGCGTGTTCCACATTATCACACATCCTTAGTTATGTAACATTTTCTAATCATTTTGAAGAAGTCTTTTTTTTTTCACCAATTGACTGAACTTAATGTGTTTAGTAACAAGACAAAAACAACAGATCAGTAAAGTACATTAAGAGGTTTATGCCAGACAATCTATCTTTGTATCTTGCATTGTATCTTCGTACCGTAGACACAATACAATGTTAGGCTTTGAGAATTTAGTTTTTACATTTTTATATATATATATATATATATATATATATATATATATATATAGCTGCTTTGGAAGATTTATCTAAGATGTAAATAATTTTCTATTTTATCTAAACTATCTTCACAGGGTTTGTGACCTGATTTAATTATTTAGCGGATTTAAGTCCTCTCTTAAAATCCATTAATATTCAAATGCATTCCCTTGACTTTTATGCTGTTGATACTTTGAATTACTTTATATTGTTTTATCTTACTAATTGTACTTTTTCTGATATGTAGCTCTCTTTCTCAATGTTGTATTACTTTTAAAACTGTTAATAAATGTTTTATCATAGTTTGTCTGCCATGTTTATCATGTAAAGCACTTTAGTATCTTAATTTAAATTGTATCTTTATTTTGTAACGTGCTTTTTAAATAAATTGTATTATTATTATAAATAATAATAATAATTTTAGAACTATACAGAAGCATACTGTTTGGAGGCAAGTTAAAAAAAACAAAAAACTTTTTTGAAATTTAAATCTTATTATTATTATTATTTTAGTGTGTTTGATATTGATGAAAAGAAACATCTTCAGAAAGACAAAAGTGTTGCACACATCTGGCACGATGGATTTGTATCAGTTCCAGTACTTTCCTTGATGTGACCGATCCACATTAATTAAGGTTTCTTGCTTAATATCATTAGAAACTTCACAGCGTTCCCCGTCCTCTCACATGAAAACGATCCCAATGAGTTCCTCACTGTGATTCAAGCAGGCTTGAACAGTTGGATCGGTGCATCTCTGAGCGATTAAATGTATAAATGTTATTTTTCTGTGTTTCTTGCAGTATGCTCGCTAATGACCTGAAGCTGAGCAGCGACGATGATGACACTCAAAGAGTAGGTGACCTTCAAAGTACTTTAATGATACTGTTTCTTTATGGTTAAACATTTCTTTAATGTTCATTAATAATAATAACATTAGTTTTCTATTTTAGTAAGATCAAAAATAGTTGTTTTTTTCTTAAAGTGGATCACGCACACAGACTGAGTTGGCTGTTCACATCTGAAACATTTGAATTACCCAGTTACTTGTTACTTGAGTGATGGAAGAAAAGAAAAAAAGATTTCATCTGGATAAACTGTAGAAACTGATATTTTCAGTGTTCAGTCTATTTGGATATTTTTCAATATAAATATGTTTTTTTGAAAGTATATAGCTTCATCATAATTGTAACTGATGTAATGTTGTTTTGTGTCTGGATCACTGGAGGCAGTGTTTTTAGGCCTGTCACGGTAATTATAGTTATCGACTTCTCATACGATTTATGGACATGACCTCGACCTTTTTTGCTGACCTCGATATTGTGTTTACATAAGAATGTCACCGGCATTTTAGCTAACATGATGCCCGAATAAAAAAAACAGGGTTTTCCCTACCGTTATAAGACTTGGATGCAATTATGCAAATTTTACAGTGCGCAAGAGTCCATTTTATTTATAGTTTTGGTTGTGTTGTTTTATTCTATTTATGTTTATTTATTAAGAATATATATTATTTTTTTCACTTTCCTATTCCAATGTCTGAATATTCTTAAGAATTAAAAGTTCATTGCTCTTTGAAAGGGTGTACTTGCATTATTATGCTATTATATTATCATTATATCAGTGGCACAAAATGATCTTTAAATGACGATAATATCCTTTTTTCGCAATTATTTCTGGGACAATATATTGCCCAATAAAAGTAGTTAACCTGACTGGCCTGAGTGTCTTCTAAATGGGATGGGCCAGATGTGTTGCATGACATAAACAAAGAGTAACTATCAGGGTAGTTTTGACCCACAGTAAGCTGGACTTATCTTCATGCTGTTGTGCACGCTTGAGGAGGAAGACAGACAGACAGTGGGAGAGAGGGTGAGAGAACAGAAAGAGAAAGTGCAAGACAAAGAACAAAGAAACTATGATAATGACTGGATTGTTTGGCAGCTCCTGCTGGAGGAGGCCTGTTTTTCTGGTGTGCACACACACCCATACACAGATTGGCACAACTGTTTCTACTTGCAACTAATCACATTAAGACTTCACACATCAAGTGTAGCAAGCTGTTCACTCCGCTGCTGCTGTGGATGATAAGTTTCTTTTTTTTTTGCTTTGTGTTCCTGAAGGCAACTCAAGAGTCGGCTCCCTGGGATGGACACAGGTACTCGATTACAAATATCATGTGTGCATATTGTGGATATGAGCTTTAGATGTTTGTCTGCAAACACAAGTGAAACTGCGTGACTAACAACAGTATCTCTCTGCCTCTGTGCGTGTGTGTGGCTGTGTACGCACACTGACCCCTCTCTGATGTTTGTGTGTGTGTTGACTGACAGCCTGTCAGCACAGCGAGCGCACACACATGGCAGGAGGGTGAGACATTCCAGCTCGGACTCTTCAGGCTCGGACTCCTCCGCCGAGTCTTGCAGCAGCAGCCTTCACTCCCGGAGCCCCAGCCGGAGCCCAGACGTCCACCCAGAGCCTGCGTCGCCTGCCAACACTCATCCACCGTGCAACAGCAAAGAGGTACCAAAGCTGAGCCACAGCCTCCTCTTTACCTTCTCTGTCCAAGTCTGTCTCTTCCTCTGCTTGCGTGTCCTCGGGTGAATTCTCTATAGTAAGCGGTGGCCTCGAGGCGGTTGACAGCAGGTGTGGGGAGGGACAGAGGAATGAGGAATGCATGTGAGTTGAAGAGGAGGAGGGTGAGGTAGCTTTGGGAATTAGGCCCTGGGTGTCATGTCAACAGGCCCAGTCTTAAAGAGGAAAAGCCCTCGGGAGGTGGAAGTCATCAATACTCGAGAGTTCATGTTGACATCTACAACTAGAGTCACCTTTGCTTTCCAAACACTGGGAATGTGGACTCCTTGCATATCATTATCTTAGATAAATACTGAACGGGTGACTCAGTGCTGAGGTGCAGAGCGTTGTAGGTTTGATGGAGGTGTGGGGCATTGTGGGGGTTGAGGCGTGCGCTACGTGGGGAATGAAGGAGAAACCTGCTCCTCTTTTATGAATGGAAGGCCCTGTATAACATAGTGGACTGTATTACTGAACATGCACTACATCGGGCCCCTATAGAGAGGGAGGGAGTGGAGTGTGTGTTTGGGGGTGGTGCGGCGGCGGGGGTGCACACCATGTGTTTTTCATTTACGTGGACTGTTTAAATGTCTCCCAAGGAAGAGAGGGGGGTTGGAGTTATGGAAGCTGCAAACCCAGAGTTCCAGGTAGTGAGAGAGAGAAAGAGGGAGGGAGGGACAGAAAAGAAGGAGGGAGGGCAGTCGAGACGATACAAGAGATGCAGTGTCTTCTCTGGAAAGAGGGCGAGGGATGTGGGGAGGGGGGTCACTGTTTGACTTGAGGAGCAGAGGTTTAATTTAGTTCCTGGTCAGCGACGAGAGAGAAAGAGGACGCGAGAGAGAAAGAGGGAGAAAGAGAGAGAGGGAGAGAAAGAGAGAGAGAGGGAGGGAGAGAGAAGGAAGTTTGCTCTCCAGCCGTGAGTATCCCCTTTTGTTTTTTTAGTGGAACACTTTCTCCTGTGTTCGTCTCATTTTTTAGTTACCGAACCAGTTGTTAGGCAAACATTAAGTGAGTCATTTGGCATAATTGGATGGGGGTTGAGCTACTGTACACAGATGTGGACTGTGAGACCATGTAGTAAGGAGGCTTTTGAAAGGAGGTTATAATGTCCGTTGGAATTTTTTAGTGAACCAACACCTTTGAGACTATGAGTCACAATCCAGATTTGTCTTTTGGAGTTTGAATTGTTTTAAGAGCAGCTGAGTCAGTGAGTTAAATGTTTCTGTTGCAATGTGAGAATGTTGTGGTATGTGATGTGTGTCAGTCCTCACATGGTTAAATGTCTCTGCTTGCACCTTGTTATCTCTGACCTACTACACTAAAACACGGTGTACGGTGGTGGAATGTAACAAAGTACGTCCTGTACTTAAGTACAAGTACTTGAGTATTTCCTTTTTCTGCTATTTTACACTTCGACTTCACCACGTTGCTATTTATATTTGAGAGCTTAAGGTACTTTACTTCAACTTTCAAATGATCACCTTTTAAATTATGACAAATATTGCATGTTCCCTGAAGAAATGTACTTCTTATCACGTAACTTTGAAACTTGTAAAACTTGTGAAAAAATCCACCGGTTATAATTAATGATAGTTTTGCCTGTTTTCAATGCGCATTTGTTTCAACTATTTCATAAAATCAAGTTTCAGTTTTAATAATTCTAGCACAGAAACACACTTTATACTTGTTTGAAGAAACATTTAGCTGTTTAGGTTTGTTCAAAACAGGTTGACGTGCTCTGACTGCACTCACACATGTTTTAGGTAACAATTAAAGCCAGAATTGTCTTTTGAAGATTTGGGCTTTTGAACTGTTAGAGATGGAACAGTCGCTACGGTATATATTTGCTGTTTTTTTTAAACATATCCAGCAAACAATGTATGCATACCTATGAAATGGGAAATCTGTACAGTTACTTTCTTTTAAAAGATGTTTTTATTAAAGCTAATTATTGATTTTTCCATCAACAAATAAACATGATAAAAACAAACAGGTTTTTATACCCAACCCAGGTATGGTAGATTTATTTTCCCAATAGAAAAAAAAACATAAAAGATTATAATAATAATATTATTATTATTATTATTAATAAGAAGAATATCAGATAAACAGACAGTGTGAGGTTCTAATGTATGTAAATAAAGTATATATCACAACAATAAGTAGACAATAAAAGTACAACAGGACACATTTGCATACTTCACTAGCTAAGGGGGTAATGACGCTCAGAAAGGAGCGCCGTATGTTTTTATATGTCGCTTGTTCCCTCCTCACATTATACACGATCTTTCAGGTGACTGTTCTAACGCTTTTACTTTAAGTATTTTTTTTGTCCGATTTTTAATCCTCACTATCAGATTCATCTAGATAATTAATTTCATATTTCACATTTGTTTCTCCCTTCGTCTGTGGCTTCTTAAGACTGATCACCCCCCTGCGGCCCAGTGGCAGTTGGATAAATGGCTGAAGAAGTCCCGGAAAAAATCTGCCAGCAGTGACCAGGATCCCTCCCAGAGTATTCCAGGACGCCTTCCCTCTCCCCCCACCCACAGAGCCCCATCTCCAGCCAGATCCTGGGACACCAATCTGGAATACAGCCCTAGCCAAAGCCCTATTCCCAGCCCACAGTTCAATTACAGCCACAACAGCAGCCCCCTACCGAGCCCGGGTTATAGCTTCTGCCCTAGCCCCAGCCCATTCCCCAGCACCTGCCCAAGTCCCAGCCCGAGCCCGAGGCACAGCCTGATCCCCAGTCCGGTTCCGAGTGTTTGCCCCAGTCCGTGTGGGAGCCCGAGAGCCAGCCGTAGCCCAAGCCCGTTACCTAGAGACCCTCCAAGAAGCCCAAGTCCAGGTCTACCTGCCTGCAGGGTTCGGAACTATCCTGAGGTTCAGACAACACAACCCAGTTTAACAACCAATCCCCACAGGACAAAAAGTAGGTCATGGATTACCCCATTGCCTAACACCGACACCAAGAGCAAGCCTACTAACATCACTCATCTTCAGCCAACTCATCATCAACATAAGACTCGACCCACAAAGGAGCAAGACCAAAGCAAACCAAAGGCTTCGGCTGTTTTAAACTCTAATCTGAGCCACGGCCACAAATCTGGACACAAGCCTCACTTACAGCCAAGTGCTAAACAGCTCTCCTTGGCTCCCAAAGCCAAACAGACATCTCATTTTGAGCAAATCCAGAGTAGCAGATCCAACCACAAATCCAGGCCTTCGTTTCAATCTAGCTCGCAACATAGCCCCACAAAAGCAAAGCACTTAGCTCCCATTAGTCGTGAAACCAACACTGGTCATACTTCTCATTTCCAATCTACCTCTAAAGCTGCTACTTATCCTAATTCTGGGTTAAACTCTAGATCAAACCCAAACCTAAAACCTAGAGCCAGGTCTTCAGAGGCTCCAGCTCCAGCTCCTGTGCATGTAAACCGTACAAAAATAACACAGAAGAAACCTCAGTCCAAGGAACAGGAGGTGGAGCACAGAGGAGATCATTTGACCCAAGCTGAGGGGAGGAAACACGAGCGAAAAGAGGACAGACATCGGGAAAAACAACAAGGGAAACAGGAGAGAAAGGAAGACAGGAGGCTGGCGGAGGAGCAGCTACTGAGACGTCCCTGGATCCACAGTTCGGCTGAAGAAGAGGAGGAGGAAGAGGAGGAGGGAGTGATAGAGAGGCAGAGGCGGAGAGAGGAAAGAGGGGGAAACAGTAGGAGGAGAGAGCAGCAACACAGACGCGAATGGCAAACAGTCCAGGCCAAACAGAGACTGCCTACCAACACCGAGCAACACCGCCTTCAGGACGACTCACACCACCAGGGGAGGAGAAAAAAAGCAGGGAGAAGTGAGGAGGAGAGAGAGTTGCAGCGAGACCTATCACGTCCTCCGTCACATTCCCCAACTCCTCACAAACCATCCTCCTCGCCCTCTGCCTCCTCCTCTTCAAATTCAGATTCAGAGTCTGAATATCAGGCTCCGATCACCAAAGTCCAAGCGGACTCCACCTCTCACAGGAGACTCCCCAAGAGAGGCCCAGGCAGGCCTGACGCCAACAGGCCGAAGGTGGTGCAGCCCACCTCGGGTCACACAGGTGAGGGCCACCAAAAGCTCTACACCCTGGTGCCGTTCGGGCGAGGCGAACAAGCTACAGCGCCTTCCCAGCGAGGGCTTAGAAATCTGGTGGTGCAGATAGACCTCTGTCTTCTCAAAAGGGTCCCGGACAGCACGACTAGTTCCACCGTTGAAAAATCTTCCTCCTCCTCCTCCTCCTCCTCCTCCTCCTCCTCTTCCTCTTCATCCACCAAGGACAAGCAAAGAGAGGCTATGAAACACCTGTGCGTCCCTGAGACTGTGACGAAGGACAGCAAAAGGAAACGCAAGGTAGACAACATGCATATTTACTTTTCTTTGTCATCGGTTGACAGTAATTTAGGACAATTACTCAGGTACTGTACTTAAATATACAGTTATTATATACGTTAAGTTAAGTATAAGTTATTGTGAGGTGCTTGTACTTTAGTACTTTAGTTACTTTATCTCACAGGGAAATATTGCACTTTTAATCCACTGCATTTATTTGATAGCTTCAGTTACTTTGATGATTTACATTATGGCTCAGATTATGGCGGCTGTGGCTCTGGAGGGGTCGTCCACCAGTCGGAGGGTCGGCGGTTCGATCCCCGGCCCCTGCGGTCAAGATACTGAACCCCAAATTGCTGGCATGGCCAACGATGTGTGAATGTTTATCACCACTGATGAGCATGCGGCACCTTGTGTGTTAGACTCTGACTCTGTATGAATGTGTGTGAATGGCTGAATGCTGACATGGGTTGTAAAGCACTTTGAGTGATCGCAAAGATAAGAAAGGCTATATAAATGCAGTCCATTCACCATTAATAATTCAAAATGTAATCAACAAATCATTGATCATGTATTATTATTAGTTAAGATAAACTTTATTTAACCCCTGGGGAAATTCATAAGCTACCTGGAAGTATATAAAGTTATTTAAACCAGCAGCAAGGGATGAGCATATTAATGCATCAGTAATTATAATCCTATAATATAATACAATACATTATTTTTAAATGGGCCGTTGTGCACAATGAGTACTTTTACTGTTGGTACTTTTGGTATTTCAATGCTAATACTTCTGTACTTTTAATTAAGTCACATTTAGAATGCAGGACTTTTTACATGCAGAAGTGTTTTTACTTTATGGTATTACTACAAAGATCTCAGTACTTCATACACCTCTAATATCTGTGCACGTTTTCATGCGTGGATATGAAAGCATTGATACACGCTTGTTCTTCAAAGCATGCACATGTGTGTTTGTGTGTGACCAGTTGGAGAATGGTGTGTCACACAGAGAAAGCAAGAGGAGTATTCCTTATGCAACCGACCCCTCAGGCCACACAGAGCCTTCGTCTCACACAGCTGAGCGCAACTTTGTGACCGAGACCACGCACAACGGGTAAAGAAACATCAAGCAAACACAGCACTTTGTCTCACATGCGCATGTGCAATCATACCGTATTCACAAGCACAATAAGTGTATAGTTTACATTTACACAACAAATGACATGTGTTTGTGTCAATGTACACATGTGGGGGTGTGCACCTGCAGGTACTTGGACGAGTACTTGGACAGCAAAATGCCGTTGTCTCCTCTGTCTCCACTGTCCGACAGCCCCGAGTCCACCAAGCCTCCCCCCAAAACAAAGGCGTCAGAGCAGCATCACGTCCATGTCCCCAAGGACAGAGACAAGAATAGAAATTCTGCTATAAAGGTAATAAAGTACTTTTTTTTACTTGAATGTTTTGTTGTATAGGGACATAAATCTGAACAGCAAATACACACGAGACTGTCCAAAACACAATAGGTACATACATTAAAACACACAAAATGTGGAACTCAACAATAAAACACAGACAAAACCACCAAACCAATACAATAAAACATCATAAAACAAGAAGCACCAGATCATTCATGACTACGTGACTGATCCCTCTTCAAAAGCGGTTTCAGTTTGAATTTAAAATGATCCCGTTTGAGTTCTGTGTGTATGGAATTCCACATATTGATGCCCCGAACAGATAAAGCTGTTTGTCTAAATGGGGATTTACCTAAGGGCACTTAACAATACCCGTTTCATGCTGACGCTCTGAGTGGAACCACAAGGTCACGATCATCCCAACCATTATACCATTACAACCATTATCTCTCTCTTTTCCTTCACCTGTACATTCAGCCCAAGATGGAGGTGGAATGTGTAAAAGTGTCGAGACAGCCCCAACCACCACCCGAGTCCTGGGGCCCTGCGGGACACAGAGGGACCGTGCCAAACCATGAACCGTGAGCATCACTGCATAGCCCACACTGCTTCATGTCTGTCAGACACAGGCTCACCAGACACCTTGGTGCTGGGACTTACTGGTGACATAAAACACCGTGACTGCACTTCACCTGTTTCTCTGTATTTCTGTCCATCTTAGTCCGCACCATGCTGAGTACTACTTACATGAAGCTAAAAGGATGAAGCACCGTGCAGACGCAATGGTGAGTCCTCGATTTTTTTTTTGACTGAATATGAATTGTCGACAGTGAAGCTAAACTGGGATGTTGTACAATTGTTGAAGAAATACTCTTGGCAGCCATTTATGTATGTTCAGTAAGCAAGCACATAAAACATCATTTACACACATTTGTTTCCAGGGAAGATACAATGTTCTTCAAAGACAAACATGCTAAATACTGTATACTATATACTATATACTATATCCAGTATACGTATACATTGTGCCTTGGTCAACCAGAAGGCCTGTGTCAAATGATCTGAAATGTGTGATTCATATTGGATGAGCAAGTTGGAGAAGTCATTTAGGGCTTTAGAATGAAGAAGTAAAAGTCGTCCCACAGTCTTTTTAGGTAGAGGAGGATGCTGCATTACTTTCCAGGTAGAGAGGCTGAATAAGAACATATTCCCTGGACGTGTTTATCCTGGTTTAGCTCAAAGACTAGAAGCAGCGGGAAACAACTAAAAAGTGAAAATATACACGTTCAAAGTGCTCTTGTCTTATATACAATATACATATCTTGCTGGCTAGCAAGCCAGCCACTGGTACGTCCGAGAATCACCTGTGTTGTTAAGAATTACAAAAAAAAAAATTTGTGATCTTTTTTTTTAATACAGAGCTGGGAAAAGTATATATTCTGAGAGAAAACTCAGAATGTCCAAGATTAAAGTTGTGAATTTATGAGATAAAAATCTTTTTTTCCTTTGAATAATACCCCCCTCCCCTGACTCCTACTATAATAATTTATATTAACTCATTTATTTATTTTTTTACATACAATGACCCTAATATGTCGTTGTAGTTCCCAACACAAAACATAGGGGAAAAACAAAACAAATAATTTCTCAAGCTGTTATCCCACAGTAGGTTGCATATTTAAAGATATTTTGTGATTTCACAGATAGGTTCCATTTACAGTTTAAAACATAAATATCACCATTTGATGCACTGCACCAGATTAGATTTTTTAACTAATTTGCTTCTGCCTGCTAAAAATGAACAAACGTGAATGAAGGAGAAGAGCGGAGCCACGCAGTTGTTTGAAAGCACCGTGCAGTTTTTGTGCTAAGCTAGGCTAAACGCCTCCTGGATAAATGCTCAGAGCTACAGACCTTTCTCAGCTGATTCATGCAAGTTCAAAGTATTCCTTTTAATATTTACTCCCATCTTTACCAATGTTGGATGTCTTATTTCCAGGTGGACAAGCTGGGGAAGGCTGTGAATTACGTTGACGCTGCTCTCTCCTTCATGGAATGTGGGAAAGCGATGGAGGAAGGGCCGCTGGAGGCAAAGTCTCCTTACACCATGTACTCGGAGACCGTGGAGCTTATTAGGTGAATTGCACATTCATGCAAAAGCAGATACAATTCATTTGGATTTGAGAGACAAACACATGTATACATGACACAGCTCCATTGTTAACGGTCCTGTCTCTTAAGGTACGCAATGAGGCTGAAGAGCCACTCTGGCCCTGGGGCGAGACACGAAGACAAACAGCTGGCGGTGCTGTGGTGCGTATGTCATTTCCTCTGTTTACACCACATCTATCATCACACTGAATCACATCACATTTGTGGTCCGTTTGAGTCTGTTTGACTTGTGCTTGTGTTGTCCTGTTGTCCACAGTTTCCGCTGCCTTGCCCTCCTTTACTGGCAAATGTTTCGTTTAAAGAAGGACCATGCACTGAAATACTCCAAAGTTCTGCTGGACTACTTTAAGGTATATCTAAAAACAATAGGTCAGAAAGCCATTTACAATAAGGATTTATGGTGTGACACATTTTTTTTTCATGCACTGGTCAATTTGAGGGTTTAGACTATTTTGCTTCCATAACTAGACTAGTGGATGGAAAATAAGAAATTGCACATTTACGTGTTTATTTTACTACATTTGCTTCTGTAGATTCCTCCTGAATTCACCAAAAGTTAGCATTAGCCTCATTTGCATATTTAAACAACATTTTAGAAAAAAAACTTTTAATACAGAAATGAATTGACTAAATGTGAGTAATCAACTGGGGAGGTTTCATGGTGATGGTGGTGTTTTTTATGGCTGCTCACAGTTTTTACATATTTATCGAGTGATAAAAAGAGATTTCCAAAATTCTCTCTGTAAAAACCTTTGACTGTATTATGTCAACATGTATGTCTAATATGTAATAATATGTATTTATCCCAACTTCAGATTTATGTTCTGGAAAAGTATGCCAATTAGCACATATTTAATGAGATAATTATTTAAACATAACATTTAAAAAAGAAAAAAAACTTGTAATACAACACAAAATGACAATATTCACCTGCAGTTTCATCCCTTTATAGTACAGTTTTTGGTAGAATGTACATATTTAGGTTTGACTTTCAGCTTTGTTTATGGTTTCATGACAGAGTTCTCCCAAAGTGCCTTCTACACCACCTGGCTGGAGTGACTCTGGGAAGTAGGTGGATAATAACTTCATATTACAGGCTCTCCCTTTAATTCCAGCCACTGAACGTGCATTGATCGCCACCACTCATGTTGTGCATGTGTTTTCTCTCCCAGGGGTGCAGGAGGACCCCCTTCTTCACTCTCACCCAATGCCAAACACCTCGGCCGGGGTTCACACGGGGGCAGCGCCTTCCCCTCCCACATAAGCATTCCCCAGCGCATCCATCAGATGGCAGCAAACCACCTGAACATTACCAACAGTGTCCTGTACAGCTACGAGTACTGGGAGGTGGCTGACAACCTGGCAAAGGAGAATAAAGGTACACACGGACACATCAGATGTATGAGAAGGAAAATGTTGTTCATCTAAATATTTCATTTCATTTTGGATTTGTTCCACTCATGGTCATGCACAGCTGCAAAAAAAATAAAGAAGGAAAAAAGCGATTCAAGCCTCTATTATACATGAGCGAAAATGAGCAGGGAGAAGAAAAATCAGATTGTATCTGCCCCTTACTAAAAACTGAAATAAACAATAGAAATAGATCTGTCAGTTACTTAAAACCAATACTTACGAACATGAGAAAAAGATCAATCAAGATCAAGAGCCTTACACAAGAATTCACCTTCAACTGAAGATACCTGACACTTTATGTTATTCTTTTTTCTTTTTTTTTAGAAATGAAAAATATTCACACAACCCTTTGAATCAGTGGTTATCAACCTTTTTCCTTAAGGGACCCCTGACTCACGTTAAGTGAGATATTTTATGTATATTTCATATTATACTCATAACAGTAACAGTAACATTACAGAACAACTGATAAACTGTAAAATTAACCAAAAATAGTTAAACGCAATAACTCCAGGATGACTGTTAAAAATGAGAAGTTTATTTCCTGTGTATATTGCATCAAAGATCAGTTTTCCTCTTATTTTTTAGGAACTTTTAATCTAATTCTCGGGCTATATTATGTTTTAACAATCATATATACTTAATAGGCTTCTTTTTTTTGACAAATTTTGTGTTTTATTCTCCACTTGGCCATTGTTCTATGAGCTCGTTGGTTGTTTTAACTGCGTACTAATGCAGGAAGAGGCTGCAGAGAGGGAATGCTCTGTGAATATAACTTTATAACTAAGTTTTCACTGTGCCCTTATCCTGTAAGATAAAAAAAAAAAAGGTTTATAGCTCAAATAACAATACAAACTTTAAAAACATCAATTTAATTTAGTTTTCTTCACAGAAATGAATGATATCCAGAGATATAGGCTAACTGTATATATATATATATATATATATATATATATATTAAAGTCATCTTACACCTCGCGTAAAGTTTTGCCGACCTCCAGGATGAGAACTATTGCTTTAAATCATCCTGTAGAGAAAATAAGCCATATATGTCGAGCAAAGTGTTTGGTTTTAAGAGCACTGTCTTCATTTTTTTTCATTACAGAGTTCTTCAACTACTTGAATACGTTGTCTGGGCCTTTGACTCTTCACAGTAGCATTGCTCACGCAGTCCAATACACCAGACAGGCTCTTCAGTGGATACGCATTAGTGCCAAACTTAACTAACAACGAGAGGATTTACTGTAACGTGCCTCCTGGCTCTCCGGGCCTCAGAGAAGAGACAAAACTCTGGATCTCTATGCAGCTGGCAGGACAGCACTGGTGCCTACTGAGCTTGTTGGAGTTGGATGAAATCCCACGGAGTCTGATCGTCCTCATAGGATGTTGCAGTTCTTACTGTGTGCAAAGCCTTCTGAAGGAGCAATCTTTTGACTTCCCACAGATGAACTTCATGCACCTTCTTCCTCAGCATTGGATTCTTCCGAAGAGTCGTGTGTGTGCTATATATTTGAAGTCTCTAATCATTTGCCAAATGTCCCACGGTGACAGAAACAGGACTGTAGAGTTGTGCAATTTCAGGTGTGAAGCCTTTTTCATACTGTGGAATGAACCATTATCCAGTTTCTCTGTGAGCCAAAACAGACAGGAGAAGATGCTAAAAAGAAAAAAGACCAATCAATCATATACCACTTTCTCCAAAGTAGGAAACTTGTCTGCATCTTTTTTTAATGAAGGTTTTAATGACTCTACTTTTCTAGATCTCTGATGTTTTCACTTTTATGTTTTTTTTAATTTTTATTGTGCAATATCTGTTTTTAGAAGAAAAAGAAAGAACAAAAACCAGAGGAAAATGCTTTTCATTTCATATGCATTTTTTTTTAACTCTTGTTCCTGTTTTGAGTGTGGATTATATAATTGAATGAATCATGAAGTTGAAGAGGTCACTCACTCCTTGGTAAGTTTATTGTCTTGGGTCTTGTCCAGGAGTGTGCATTTTAAATTCCCAGCTTCTTACAGCATGAGTGCCACAGGAATGAAAGCATCACTATATAGTTGATCATCTTTTTTCTCCTTTTTTGGTTATTACCCATGTTTTAAATGAAGAATTACAAGGTCATATGTGGGTCAATGCATTCTTAAAATCATCAGCCTTTGAAACCCTCTCAAAAATCATGGTGTTCTGTTTTTCCCTGCGCCTGACAATCAAACTGAATTGCCGTTTCACTTTTATTCGTTTTTTAAGTTATTTGAATTGCTCAACAAATAAAAGATGTGGGCAGTGATTTCGAGCTATGAAAGTTTTACATTCTGCAGATACAGCCATACACATAGTCTTTGATACTGTGACTTTTGCATAATTGTTGTTAATTATTTATGAACGAGGACGCCCCAAATACACAAAGTGATCCCACGTCCTCTGATGCCTGGAGCAAATATGGTCTCCACATCACAATGCATGCACAGCTTTCTCCCTGAAACTATTAATAATACTCACCCATCACTGTTTGGGAGAAGCTCCCGAGCATCTCACTGAATATTCTGCTCTTATTGTCTCACAGTGTCCTTTAAAAAAAAAAAAAAAAAAAAAAATGTCATTACATTAATGATAAATTTGTCAGAAGAATGTTTTTAAAAATTTTTTTTTATCAATCATTCATGTGTTAATGGATTTATGCGTGCATAGGAAAGGAAGAGGCTCCTATAGGTTATTTCCTCTCTCTGTCTGGCATTCTTTCTATCACTGACGCACACACACACACACACACACACTACAGGCGTGGGTGACTGACTCATTAAGTCAGTCCAGTTGTGCAGAGATCTCCCTCTCTCTCTCTCTTTACACACATCCATCAATCACTCTCTGACTCTCCATCACTGCAACTATACTTCCTGCTGCACCGACACAGAAGTCGTGCATGAAACAGCATCAGCATCCGATGTCTGGTACCATAGCAACAGAGAACAACCAATAAGGGGGCTCTTCAGGACACGACATGCCTTGGGTCAACAGCATCTTTTATACAGTCTATGGTCGATAGTATCCTGGTGTTTTTAGTCTGTGAAATGGGGTTTGCTGCAAATTAATACAATTTTGACTTAAATACAGATTCAGATTCTTTTATTTTCCATTATATTTGCATAAAATGGAAATGTGTCTTTGGCACATGCATACAAGACAACAATAATACACAAGTATTATGCATAAGCATATGCTTAAGATCTTATGCTACTGTTCTTAATTTGAAGGTGAATTTGACATCAAGTACGCTTATTCAATTAATCTCCTCATACTCTTTTAGAATAGTTCAAATCTATCCTTTCTTGCCTTAATTGATCTTTAAAAAGCTAATAGATCACGTGGCAATTAGTCTAAATTAAATCAGGCAGGGATATATAAAAAGACTTTACTCTAAGGTTGTAGCCTTTTTGTTCTGGCCATAGGTTGTATATACAGATGTATTTATAGCCTCTATATTTATATAATAGTCTATGGTTCTGGCTCAGTGTCTGCCTGACCTTATTTCACTCCATGTGGATTTAATGCACGACAAGCGTGGATATGCACAGAAGCCGTGACATAACACACAAAAGTACTATTTTTTTAAAAACAATGTTTTAATGTTTATTCCTAAGTGTACATGGTTATTATTGTCTCCCTGTGAGCACCATGTTCAAAGCCTGCTGTTACGCTGCTGGCTCGTTCTATCTGCACGTGCCTCTGCGTCACGGCCGTTAGTGCCTGCCTGTGTGCCGGGCCGTCTGAGGACAACGGAGCTGCCCGGAGCCAGACAGTACAAACACCTCGAAAAAAAATTCCTAGACTAGGTTTTTGATCGACTGTCTGCCGCAGGAAAGCTGGCGGTGTGGGCGCACTGTGAACACAAACCCTCCCAATGTAAGAGACACATTTAAAGAGGTGGACAATCTGTCAGAGTGCGATAACCAACGGTTCTCTTCTTCACACCAACGGCTCTCTTGTTCGTGTCGAGCCCAACGAGTAGCCGAAATCGGCGTGAAAGTATCAGAGTGGGTGGTTAAGAAACTGTACAAAGCTTTTCCAGGAGCTATTTTACAGTCAATTCAGGTGACATGCACTCGGATGCCCGCATAGTGGCAGCATTACAACCACAACTTCAGGCTAAAAACAAGAAGCCGGGGATGAGCTGGATCAAGCTAGCTAAGAAAAGCTACAGGCGAACCGGTAGTTGTGCATTGTTTTTGAAAATAAAGTAGAAAATGTGTTAGATTAAAAATGTATCACTTTTTTTTCTGAACTCAGACCAAAAATATGTGCACAAAAATATACATAACAGAAGTTATAGGTTTTTTATTAGGGGGGCAGTTACAGTTCAGCAGGATGAGGTCTTACTTTAGGCCTATTTTATAGGTATACGTGTACTCTGCATACTGCCTGCAGGACGAGCCCTGTATCTGTGTGTGATAGCAAATTACTGTTATCTTATGTTGCTCTATAACTCAACATTTTTCCACAACATTTGTATTCAAGTATAGTGTTCAACACACTCATCTACAAAATGTTAAATTGTCATCGATTGTTTTATTTTGAAAATACCTCCGGAACTACGGTTCCCCCCTTTTTTGCCGCTTGACGCTCACTGAGAAAAGAGAAAGCAAAAAGCTCAGGCAGGCGGTAGAAATGGAGAGCAAAGGGACTGGGAGGGAGAGTGAAAATACTGAAGAGACATGGCGTGGCAGCAAGACAAAATAAGGGGATTTCAATCCACCAAAAGGAGTTCTCTGAAGAACAAAGTCAAGGTTGAGGAGTCGAGCTCGCGGTAACTGTCTGGAGGATTTTCATTTCGCTTTGCTTTGGTCTCCCCGCGTAATCAGTGCGCACTCAACGTGTGTGTTGGTCTGTATCTGCAGAGAGAAGTCAGTGGCGAAAAACCCAGTCTGACAATATAAAAGGTAAACGCAAGTGACTTCTGTTGGCCATCAATCACTCGGGGCTGCTGTTTGTTTACAGATTAACGCCGCACTGAAGTTGCAAAGTCGTTATAAGTAACGTTACTGTGTCTATTGTTTGCTAGCTAAATGTGGCAGCATTGTTCGCGAGTGCAGTCAACACTTACACTCGCATTTGTGCTCGCTTGAATTAACATGATGTTACAGTCGTGTCGTGCGGCAGCGACATTCACGACTAACTAACCAAGCATTGCTTAGAGTGGCTAAGCTAACTTAATGTTAGCTGCTTACGTTGGAAATGTGACAAAGTGCCACATGGGGCTCTGTTGTAACCTACCTGTCAGTGGCTGAAGACCTGCCCGGGCATGCCCTTGGACACGAAGCTGCGCGTAAAACCAATACCATAACAGTCGTGCTGGATTACCGTTACACCACAAGTAATAAAGGCACAACACAACCGCCATTAATGTGAATGGTTAACGGTGTCACTGCGTGTCTGCACCTGAGAGAGCTGCAAACAATAGACTGCAGACTAAGAAAACTGAACGTCAAGTCAGGAATTGTCCACTTTTCCAAATGTTATTTTAGTAAGTCGAATCAAATCAAGTTTATTTATACAGCCCAATATCACAAATGATACATGTGTCTCAGTGGGCTTTACAGACTGTACAGGATACGACCCCCTCGGTCCTTAGACCCTCGCACCGCACAAGGAAAAACTCCCAAAAAGAAACCAGACAATTACTAAGTTTATAATTAAAATGACTGACGCACCTTTTTCTGATTTAGTGTTGACATCGAGCACAATTTCAAGCTATTTGTGTGCATAACCACATCCCTAAGTAGTTATAAAAATAACCTAATCAATTGACTGACTAAGCACTAAACTGTGGGCAGTCTGTTGTCTTCGCCTTGTGTCCTCAGTATTGATGAGTAACTCCTCTTGTCTTGTTTTCAGGGAGCTCAGTATGAGTCGAGATGTGTGGGCAAAGAAGAAAGCCAATGCCAGTGGTGACAATGGTTGGGGTGAAATGGTGAGTACCTGTCATGTCGTCATAATCAACAGTGAAAGGCAGCAATAACTCCAGTATGAGCACCTAAAAGGGAAAACAATAGATCACATGATTGTTTGAGAAATTAAACCCTAAGGTAGGTAGATTGGCAGCTGAATGTGCAGTTGTAAATACTGCCTTATAAGCAAAAAAATGCAGTGTGATAAAAGGTATTGAATGTTTTTTTTTGCATAGTGAGCTTCACAATATTACTGGGAATTGGAAGTGAACAACCCTTTCTTCTTCACCCCCTGCAATTTCATTAAAGCAGCTAAGAGCCTGAATCAGATCACTAGTCACTGTCTAATTAGGTACAGGCTAGACTGCCAGGCAAAGCTTTAACACAACTGTGAGAGCTGCATATAGCCCAACAACAACAGCCCATAATAACAGTAGTGCCACCATACAGGCAAGACAGTTATTCAACAATATATAATATTTGTGTAACTGAAGAAGAAAACAATTTTTATTGTACACACAGCAACAAGTATGATAGTGTAAATTCAGGCTGAACAACTAATCCCAATTTGATCTAAATCATAATATGGACGAGTGCAATATCACAGATCGCAGAAAGTGCAATATTTGTTAAAGGCAGAATATTTGTCAAAATAGCATTCTGAGTTAAGTATTGTGGTGCTGCAGGGATTTCCCAGCCTACACATTGTATTCTACAGACAAAAAAAAAAAAAAAACATTGTTTGGTACAGATCCTCGCTATAAATCACAACATAAACATTTAAATATATTTTTCAATAAAAATGAGAATAATTATGCAAAAGTGATCATTCCCTCCAATATCGTGGATCATGTCGCAATTGCAAAATCAGTCGAAATAATCCCAATTAGATATTTTTCCCAAATCGTTCAGGCCCTCGTGAGTACAGTCTACTAATGAAAGCACACTAATTCAAGGTTCTAATCTTTGTAAATGAAGCATGTTAGAAAACAAAGCAACAATTTATACAAATACATATAGACATATAATGTAAATCTATTCTTTATACATATAAATCTAACAGTATTGCCTGTTGCCAGAGTGTATACATAGATACTTTAACCTATCGTAGGCAAAGGCATTGTAATAATCATACCACCATATAAAGACTGTAAATATCTTCATTTGTAAACCACCAAAAAAACTTGCATAACATGAAAATGTGTTTAAAAAAATATATATATGATTTGATTTATACAAATATCCTAAGTGGCTATTTAAAGTTCTGGGATTCTGTAGGCACAGTTGTTATAAATTAATTTCTAACCTTGTTCTGTCACTGCTCTCCTTGTTTGCAGGGCGGCTACATGGCTGCCAAAGCTTCTAAGCTGGAGGAGCAGTTTAAACTTGAAACCCCCCGAGAGAAACAGAAGGACGGTTCATGCTCCACTATTTTCAGCGGAGTATCCATCTATGTCAATGGATACACAGGTAACACTACCTTACAGTACCGCCATCTTTTTTTACATCTAACTATATTGTCTCTTCTCCCCATCACGTTGTTCTTAAAGGGACAGCTCACCCCAAAACTAAAAATACATATTTTGTGCTCACTCATTGGTGGGGGTAGTTCGGCAGAAAGAAAATAGTTCCTGCTCACCACAAGGTTTGTGGATTATCTTGAGTAACCGAATCATGATTTTTGGAAAGACTCGTTGAAGTTGAGTTTTTCAAAGGTAAACATCTCTACGTCCGATATTTCCAACACTCGGCATCTCACACTTAAACAATCTATATTGATAAATAGCACTACAGCTAAGAGGAGATTTTTGATTTTTGGGTGAATTGTCCCTTTTTAACAGTTTGAAGAAAATAAGGGTAATGTAAATGTTCTCCAACAATGTCCCAGGGGAGTTTCTTTCTTTGGGATTCCACCTCTGTTTCTTTCCCCTCAGCTGTGATAATATATATATATATATATATTTTTTTTTTTTTAATATATTAGATAAAACTCTAGCTGCACAGAATATTGCTCTAAAGAGTTTGTAATGCTTTTAAGAATTTGTTAATGTTCAATGTCATGGTCATATTATCATCATGTCATTATCTGGGTAAAACCATAAAAATCTAAATCCAACATTTAAAAGTTCTACTTTCACTTCTTCTCAGGTCATGGTTCATGTGATAACTGATTCTTATGTTTGACTCTTGCACATGTTTCCTGTGTTTGTGATGTTTTGTGCAGATCTATAGTTCTGACTGTTGTCTTGTGTAGATTATCACTGAACTGACATTAATATTTTTATTGTTTGCCTTGTTGTGAGCAGAGCCAAGTGCAGATGAGCTGCGCAGACTGATGATGCTGCATGGCGGCCAGTTCCACATGTACTACTCTCGCTCCAAGACTTCCCACATCATCGCCAATAACTTGCCCAACAGCAAAATTCAGGAGCTCAAAGGGGAAAAGATCGTGAGGCCAGGGTGGATCACTGACAGGTACATTCAGTGGGAGATGAGCATGTTTTGCTTAATTTAATATCATAATGTAAAATCCCTGCGTTTACTCTGTCATTTGTTTATAACAGTGTCAAGGCTGGGCGTCTCCTTCCTTGTCTACAGTACCAGCTGTACACTCAACATAAAGGCCCACTCTTCCCTGGCATGACTCTGCGCCAGACGTCAGAGATCGCAGGACCCAGCCATCAAAAGCTTCATCTGCCACAGCGCAGCATTCAGCACTCTGTACTCAACCATGAGCAGTCCTTGTCCAACTGCCAGAATAACTCCATCCCTAACTCCAGCCACAGTCGACTTTACCAAGGCAACATCCAACCTCAGTCCATCCAGCAAAACTCTGCAGTTTGCTACATTAACCCACAGCCAAGTCACTTAGCATCCACTTACCTCAGTACAGATCCCAGACACCGAAGCCCTTTACACACCCGCACGCTGTCTAATCCAAGCCCCGCAAAGCTCCCACACAAGCCCCCACTGTCTACTCTGCAAACACCTCATGCTTATCTGCAGCACCAGAGGGCTGGCCAACAACAACCTCAGATCAACTCTTCTTGCAACAGTGCCCGGAGTGGCTGCAAGGAAGTGGAATTAAAAATGTGAGTATGCAAAGTTCTTAAAGGCAGGGTTCATGCGGTCATGAAAAATCCTGGAAATGTCATGGAATTTGTTATTTCCAGGCCTGGAAAGATACTTGAAAACTATCAAATCCACAAAGTTCTCGTAAAGTCATGGAAGTTTCATTCTTTTGCAACCAAATGTTCTTTGGTTTTGTTTTTTTCAATTCAACCTTCAACCTTCCTCTTATTTTTTACCCCGTTTCCCTGGCCCCAATACTCTTTTGTAATACATTAAGAAATGTTTGGTGATGAAAACTTTACCTAAAATAATGGAAAATCCATTTTCTAAAAAATGTGTAGGAACCCTGTAATGGGGAATGGTTTACTTTTACTCAATTCAAACATCTTGTTACATTAATTGTTATTAGATAAGAAATCTCCTCTGCATCTTTTTATCCCACAGAAATGGATTTTTGCAGACCTCATTGGACATGATGAGCCATTCAAAAATGAATGAAATGCAAGAGTGTGATAAAGGAGATCCTCTCCCGCAGGTGGTGAAGGAAGCACACCTGACAAATGGACACACTCACCTTGTTAATGGTGCCTTAAAGCCAGAGGACCTGTCCCCTGTTACAGATAAACCCTCTGATGACAAGGAACTGCCTCAATGCAGAGTCAAGAGTTCAGATGATAAACCTCAGAGTCCTCCAGGGCAGTTTCAGACCAAACCTGACCCTTATGAGTTTCCCCACAGTCCCCCAAAGCTATCCGACCAGTCTCCTGTCTCTCTGAAGCAATCCAATTCACATGGAGCCAACGAGCAGAGACCTAAACCTCCACCACCCACTTACCAGGAGGCTATGAAAGCCACCGAAACACAACCACTCCCAAAAGAGCTGCAGCCATCCCGTCAAGTCGATTCAAATCCCGAAAAGCCTCCTCTTTCACCTGCGTCTCGCTCTCTTTTACGTTCTCCAATTCGACTGAACGGAAGTCACCACAATGCCTTTTCATCTGACCCTGCCTCGCTAAACACAACCAATGTAACACCCAAACCTCATTCTCCCTCTGAAAAGTCTTCATCACCTTCTAAGTCTTCAGCGCAGATGCTGGCACAGACGGGCGGTTTGATCTCTGAGTACTACTCTCACTCACGTTTACACCAGATCTCCACATGGAGGTCCGGCTTTTCTGAGTATGTCAACGAACTACATGGCAAGAAAAAAGCAGCAGGGGGCGCCTCCTTTCCTGGGAAAGAACGACTGAGGAAATCCGTGGCGCAGCGCTCTACAGACAGTCGAGGTAGGAAAGAAACACATGACATCACCATAGGCGGAAGTCACTGCTGTTACGCCGTTCTTTGGTAATCAGTCAAGATCACTGTCGAGTCCAACTGCCTTTTTTAATTTAAGCAGAAAATCATTTGTTTTACTCCTGGTTGCAGGATGTTGTTTTGTCAGAGTATTTGAGTTGCATGTGTCGTCCCCTTCCTGGATTTCTGGGGATGCATGTGGCACCATTAGATGTTGCATTCATGTCATGATTTAGAACACTTTCCTCTGACAATGGTATGTATTTATTTGTGTGGTCAGGTACGTCGGCCCCCGCAACTGTTAAATCTTGTATTCTTCACGTGGACATGGACTGTTTCTTTGTGTCTGTGGGGATCCGACATCGACCAGAGCTCAAAGGTAAGGCACCTTTTTTGTCTGTTCTAAAGTGTGTGCCGCCAGTGAAACCTGCTATATATAGTCTCATACGTCCAGTCAGTGCTCCTCGTTGATTTCATGGTTGTCTTGCAGGGAAACCTGTAGCTGTGACCAGTAACCGTGGACAGGGCACAGTGCCCCTGAGGCCCGGGGCCCAACCTCAGCTGGAGCAGCAGTACTACCAGAGGAAACATACTCATCCTCAACCTGGTGAGATCCTCATAACCTACCTGTTTGTCATGAAACGTGCTGTCATTGATTTTCATAGGCCTGGCTCAGTGTTGTCCTGCGTTTCCCTGTACAAGTCTATGTACTGACTGAGTGACTGCTTGTTCTGCCTCTCAGAGAGGGCGGGTGAGGACCTAGACCATAGTCCTTCACAAGAAAGTCCTACCTCCCATACTAACGGAGTGGACCAGGATGTTGGTACTCTCTCTATGGCAGAGATTGCGTCCTGCAGTTATGAGGCTAGGTAAGGTATAAACACACACTCGTGGGCATTTCATTTATGTTTAAGGGATAGGTGAGATGTTTTGAAGTGTATTACCTACAGTAGATGACGGTCAGCACGCTCCGGTTTGGAGAAGACAAGAGTACCAGCACGGAAGTAAATCAACATACTGCTGTGAGCGGGGGCATCAGCAAAACATTTTTAAGCCACCTAAAAGAAAGGCCCACATTAAAAAATCAATATCAGTTTAAATAAGTCTTTCTCAAAGAGTGGTCCGCGGACCACTGGTGGTCCGTCAGTGACCCCTGGTGGTCTGTGAGTATATTGGTAAAATGTCACATTTTAAATGAATATATTATAAGTTTAAAAGTGTTTCTCAAACTGTTTAAAAATTACTAGTATAGAGTGTAGCATAGATGTAGCATAGCTACGTGGGTTCGTTTTAAGATCTTACGTCATAAATTATCTGCACGGTCAATTTGAGCGTTAACTGACGAGATGGATCGATGGCTCAAGACCGGGTCAGTTAAAATGTTTGTCTCTCACAGGCAGGCGGGCGTGAAGAACGGGATGTTTTTTGGCAAAGCAAAACAATTGTGTCCCTCGCTGCAGTCCGTCCCTTATGATTTTGAGGCCTATAAAGAGGTGGCTCTCACCATGTATGAGACTCTGGCAGGGTAAGAAGACCTCACTGGTCTGTTTTATTTATTATTTATATCAGTTCCCTGTCCTTTACGTGCAAAATGACCTGAAGCACACCTTCTCATTTATTTTGCTCTTTGCAGTTACACCCATGACATCGAGGCTTTGAGCTGTGATGAAGTGTTGATAGACGGTTCTGCTCTGCTCGCTGAGTTGCGCATCACCCCAGAAGATCTGGCCAGTGGGATCAGAGCAGACATCAAGGAGAAAACCGGATGCTGTGCCTCAGTGGGCATGGGTGAGTTTGTGTTTGTCTTGTACTGTAAAATACATCAAGACAGCGTTTCTATTTTTCAAACTCAAACTGACTGCTCACCTGTTCAGGGTCCAACATCCTGTTGGCTCGGCTGGCGACGCGTAGGGCCAAGCCAGATGGGCAACACCTCTTAAAGTCTGAAGAAGTGGATGATTTTATCAGGGACCTGCCAGTGACCAGCTTGCCAGGTAGATGCAGCACCAGCTGCTGCTCATGGCCGTCAGCATACAGTCTTTATGGTGGTAAATATTTTATTAATTTTCTATTCATTATTATTTTTTTTACTTCTCTAGGTGTTGGGCCTGTTATGGGCAGAAAGCTGGCTAATATGAGTGTGAGGTCATGTGGGGACCTCCAGCAGGTGTCTCTGTCTCAGCTGCAAAAGAAGTTTGGACCCAGGACCGGACAGACCCTGTTCCGCTTCTGCAGGGGGCTGGATGAGCGGCCTGTCCGCTACATGAAGGAGAGGAAGTCTGTCTCAGCTGAGATGAACTACAACATTCGCTTCACTAGGGTTAGAGCAACGTTTCTTTTTCCTGTTCCATTAGATCTTTCTTTAGTCTTTTTATTTGCATAATAAAATAAAACAAGTGAAGAAATATAATAGCATAAGAAAATGCATGTGAAAGGCTTGTAAAAGAAACCCACCTAACATTGTAATTAAAGGCAGCTGTATATGCTTGTCACCAATTTACAAACAGACATAAGTATTTTTTAAATACCTAAAAGAAAAAAAAAACAATTTCCAAATGAGAAATACTAGAGATAGAAGAAAGATAAATAAAAACAAGGGTTACAATAACACATATTTTCATATATCATACCTAATTTATATAGTACTGTACTCCATCAAGAGAAGTTGTTTAATATTTATTTTTTTTTTTATCAGAAATGAGGAGTGACCGTCAAGTTTCTTATCTTTCCTGCATTTCCCACCCGTCTCTCTCTTACCCTCTTGTCCCTCTACCTCTGTCACCAGGTTGATGAGGCAGAGTCTTTCCTGTCTAACTTGTCCATGGAGGTGCAAAAACGTTTACAAGACGCAGGGCTGCGGGGTCGCAGAGTTACCCTTAAGGTCATGGTACGCAAAGTTGGAGCGCCACTGGAACCGGCTAAATATGGTGGTCACGGCATTTGTGATAACCTAGCCAGGTAAGAAAGACCCCGAGACCGAGCAATCGGCCAAACCAGACGATCAGTGTCATACGTCCAATTTATTTTACACACACATGATGGTTTTACATCGTGCACACAGTGGCACAGACAGTATCGTCACACACACACACACACACACACACACACACACACACACACACA
>CALSCE010009132.1:6712253-6726365 GCA_943593645.1 Bovichtus variegatus
TATAGTGTACTATATTGTAATATAGTACACTATGTATAATATAGTATACTATATATAATATATTATATGAATTGCCCGGATATAGTATGACGTCAGACTGGACTGCTGTGACGTCCCATCCGCAGCAACCGTTTGCATTTCGTGCACGAACTCAAGTGTCTGCGAGCTGTTATCAGGTAACTTGTAATTTAACGGCAGTGATGTTATGTTTTGGCACAATTTCATTTTACCACCACACGTCATTGACGTTTATTATCATCTCACACGTGTCAAGAATTGTTCTATGTTCCTGCGAGTGTTTACACTACGACTCTCGCAAGGCTAACGTTAGCTAGCTTAGCAGGCTAACATACGTATTTGTCCAGATTCTACGTTGATGGCTGGCTGAAGTTAGCACTAAACCAGTTAGCTACAAACCTCCAGTGACGGACGTTTAATGATTAGCTGTACATGAAGCTAAATATGAAATGTCGAACAAATGGACAACCAATATCAAGTGTGTTGAATCAGCTAACGTTAGACGCTAGCTAACTACCGACGAATAAAGGTGTGCCCAGTTGTCACAAAGGCTTTGCCTGCTGTCGAATAGTCTTTTTCTCATAGGAAGGTCCCTAACTGGGTGATTACCCGGTATACGAGCTGTTAGAAGGATCTAAATGCTAAGGAAAGGTGTTTTTTATAATTCATTGCATATTCATATGCATAGGGACCACACTTGCGGCAGCAACATATGGTAACATTGAAAGCGACGCACTATTCGACCGTCAATTTCATCCGCCGTCGTTGTTTGATAAAATGTAAATATCCTTAAGTGGTGTGATTCGGTTTTGGATATTAATCTTTACTTGAATTGTAAAGCTTTGAGTTTTGTCACTGTAGCCTAAACGTTTTATGTGTAATAAATAAAGTGTCTAAAATAAAAAAAACATCCGTCCACCGTCCGATTCTCTTGGCACTATAGTTGTCTTTTCCTAAGTCATTATGGTTATGGGGATAAATAATCGACCTTATGAGCGCAGGCGTTGGCCGATGCTGATTATCTCTAAATGGCATTAATCGGCCCAATTAATCCTTGTAGCATTACATTTTACATATTTCAGTTGTGTAAGTTGTAAATGACCGAACTAAACTAAAAGACGCTGCACACTTAGTTATTCACACAATTAATAATCAGAGTATGTTGCTGAGTTGTTCATGTTAGGGCAGTTGACAACCATGCATTTATTAGGTACATATAGCTAAATCTATACCCTGCAATAAACTCTACCTTCACGATGCCTCAAATGTTCAGTTTTTGTTTAAACCTTCTAATATTTGGTCCACCCCATTTGTAGTCGAAGAGGAAGAGACTCGATTATAAGAAACATTCTTCAGTGTAGCACAATACATTTCAACATCATCACAAACTACATCCTCCAAAGCGATCATCAAGTTTAAACAAGACTAAATCGTGTACAGTTTCCATGCACAACTGTGTTTTTTTTCATAGTGAAAAAAGTTTTTTCTCTGGTGTAATTGTTATCATTGTGGCACGTCCAGGCAGTTATAGACGGGATGAATGTGGTGGTGTCTTATTATTAACTTGTTATCTGGTGTCATGTCTCAGTTTGCATTATCTGTTCTTTACCCTCTTAGATTCAGAGAGTTTCCCACTGAGCAGGCAACCATGGCCCACCAATCAATGGACATCCTAACAAAGGTTTTGGAGCAGACAGCCAAGGTGGTGGAGGAGAAGGTGGATGCACAATTGAGCAAACTGAATGAAATTGATGAAGATGATTTGGAAAGACTGAAGGAGAGGCGATTAGATGCGCTTAAAAAAGCCCAGAAACAGAAGCAGGTATGTGGGATGTTTTCTTTTAAAGATAATAATATGTAACATTTAATAAAGGTAAAGTTTCATTTAGTGGCCTGTAATGACGATGCATCTCCTTTGCGCATACGTCTGTGTTGGGGTTGTCTGCCAGAAGCTGTCATAAATTTACTTTTTATCCAGCCACATTTTTACAATGCACTTTTTTTGGTTTTGATCGTTTTTAACTAACTGCATTTTTACCATATTAATGCATTAGCTTTCTGCTCATAAGCCCTCCGTCCTATGTTGAGAAAACACTGATTTTTAACGTGAAACCGCTTTATTCAGTGTTTCTAGCAGTTTTAATTACTAGGACCATGTTTTTGGAGAAGAGACTGCTGCAGATAATTCGGCTATCAGTAAAAACCTCATGAAGGATAAAATAATCCTAACCAGGAGAAGTTGACTGCAATGACACATTCTCATCATCCACTACTTCAGGACTCCACCTAGCTCCGTCTTTTGTTATTGTTGTTGTTGTTGTACTCAATGTCTGAAGCATATTAAATTATCTGGGACACTTAGTAAATACACTTGTTACAGCAAGGGCAACATTTATATCACAACATCAGCACTCACTGCAAAAGATATTGTAACGTATCCATGACACTGTTTTAAATAGTATGTGCCTGGTATATTCTATTGCATGTCTCAGGAGTGTTTTGTTATCATGTGACAGCTTATGGTACCTTAGTGGTCACAGGATTTCAAGAATATTGTTGATTTTGACGAAGGTGGGAAGCCTGGAGTGATTTATAGACAAACTGTTGCGTTGGAGTTTGTCTACACAGCAGGAGTACAAGTGGATCTTTCATGAGAAAAATGGTGCTAAAGTGTAAAAGCCAGCTTCTTTTTTTTTTTTTTTTACTTACTTACTTACTTTTCGAGAGTCATTGTTCTGCTACTCACCCTTGTTCTCTGTTTTTAAGGAATGGTTGTCTAAAGGCCATGGAGAGTACAGAGAAATCTCAAGTGAGAAAGACTTTTTCGGCGAGGTCAAAGAGAGCAAGAATGTTGTCTGTCACTTCTACAGAAGTTCCACCTTCAGGTAAGTCCATGTCTAGTATTTATGTATATCATAAAGTGACAGAGTGACAGGTGTACAATTTGAGAAATGTAATCCAGTGCTAAAAAGATTAATTGATTTAATTGTTTGTCACTTAACAGAACATTAACCTGCCTCAGGACAGCGGGTGCTGTTTGCTGTACAGATTGTAAAGCTCCTTATGGTAGATTTGTGATATTGGGCTATATAATTTAAATTGCCTTGATGGCAACAGTACTGATAATCAATACAGCCTGGAAGTCATTTAAAAACATTCCCCGGTTTCACCTTCTTAAATGTGAAGTGAGCTTCTGTTTCTTAGTTAAAACATTTTTTTTTAAGTGTTTTTAACTCTTTGTCGAACAAAACAAGCAATTTGAAGACATCACCTTGGGCTGTGGGAAAAATACATTTATTCACTGTTACTGATATTTTGTATTCTATTTAGGAGTCACAAATACACAAACTGTTACAGCCCAAATACTAAATGTTAAATTGAAAAAATAATCAGTAATGTAAATCCTTGCTTGCAGCCATTTTTTCACTTCCAGGAGCACAGTACGTTAGTAGCACTCAGCGTTTAGGTTTATTGTGTTACTTTAGTATTGTTAACACGATCACGTTTTCTTTGATGTTAGATCTCTTTATTTTTGAATGTTAGTAACTAGAGCTCGTTGTCATCAGGCGGCTAACTTGTCATTCTGTCTTTGTCTCCTACATGTAGATGTAAGATCCTCGACAAACACTTGACCACCTTGGCAAAGAAGCACGTTGAGACCAAATTTCTCAAACTGAATGTGGAAAAGGCCCCGTTTCTCACCGAGAGGCTGCGGATCAAGGTTATTCCTACGCTGGCCTTGCTATTGGACGGAAAAACAAAGGACTATGTGGTTGGATTCTCTGACCTGGGAAACACAGACGAGTTTCCCACAGAGATGCTCGAATGGAGACTCGGCTGTGCAGATGTTATTAACTACAGGTGACACATGCAGTACACCTTCACTTTTTGAGCATTGTAGCTACACAATCACAGTAATGAGTCGATTTATAAAAAAACAAAACAAAATGCAACCTGATTTTAACATCATCCTTTTTTTGTTTTGTTCTAGTGGTAACCGGATGGAGCCTCCGATAGGGACACAGAGGTCAGGCACAAAGTTCACAAAGGTGGAGAAGAAAACCATCAGAGGGCGAGGTTACGACTCAGATTCTGATTCAGGAGAGGACTGAAAAGCAGTCGTCTGTTTTTCTCTCTTAAATAAACCAGTTAAGCACAGACCGCTTTTTTATTTTATTTTTTTTCTGTGACTTACCCATTCATTTCATATCTCAAATCAAATTCTTTCATGTAATCATTTCGTTTCAGCCTTTTATAATGAATTGTCTGCCATGTTTGGATAACAAAAAAATGACAAACATGCACTTTGAGGAGGAAACTTGTCGAGGATACGGTATGCGTCACTGAGCCACTGCACCGATCCTTTATCAACGAGCTCTTACGTGTTGTTGAGTTTCTCTCTTTGACTAAAACCTTGAAGCTTTGTTTTGAATTACAGGCGTGCTCATTTAGGCAGTTCTGTTTTATTTCCTGTGTTTTCTTGTAACCATGCAAGTCTGATGTTGGAACAGAAACCATGATGCAGGATGCCTAGATCATCTATAGCATCAGAACACATTTTACACAACATTTCCTTGTAGCAAGAGTTCGACTTGACTGATGCAGACTTGATAAAAAAATAAATAAAACAATGTGTGCTTCTGTGATTTTGTATAGCTCTTCTATAAAGTTATAGTATTTGTGAAAAACAGATAAAACAATGGATGTAGCAGCATATGAAGTTGGTAGTATGGGTGAAAAAACTGGATCCTACAATTCCCATAATGCAACACAGTTTTTCTTTAAGACCCTTCCCTGGAAAACGCTTGTGTAAAATCAGGGAATTTCCCCTTTAATGTTGGTTCGGGTGTATTCAATTATTCTGGTTGATAAAAAATCTGCGCAGATTAAAATTGGTTGAGGAGAACTGGGAATTACAGGCGGTCACTAAACTCAATGTACCAATAACAGGTGCATCAAACACGCTGTACATGCCAACCGTCTCAAATCCATACTCCTGTAGCACGAAGAAAGTAAATGACTTTCCTTTTATTATTGTCCCCAAAGTGTTTAAGGGGTAAGTCTCCACTCCCAACTCTGTCAGCGCCACCAACATCTTTTCTTCTTTGTACAGCCGGCATTCAATGTTGAACAGTCTCCATCACTTTATTTTGAGGAAAAAAATAAGTATTTTACGGTTTGTACTTTTATCTACAGTTTCATACTGAAGTAGATGGCTTCTTTGTCTGCACTGCAAATATTGCAAAAGTTCCAGTTTTTATAAAAACAGTAAGGTTTGATTTCATATATATTATTGCAAAAAAAACTACATTTGGGCAAGTCAGGGACTTTCTGTGTGAAGTACATGTTCTTGTATTTCCCCCCCCAGTATGTAGTATGGGATTATGACACAGCTAGTCCTGTAAAGAGGTCTAATCGTTAAATAAGTGAAAACACTTGTATGTGGAACCTCTGTGCAGCTGAAATGAGGTATAATTGCCAATGGTACTCTGAGAACGCAGGCTGTATTTCAAAAGGTGTTTAATTTAGAGCTTTTACAAATCATATTTAATAAAGAATTTGAACCATCTGTTGCTAATTCCTGGTATTTAAATAGTAATTTATTGAGTAAATCTACAACCCAGTGTAGTGGAACCAGAACAGGAAGCTGTGGCGCACACGATTTTCCATGACATTTTATGAACAATTGAATTATTTATGGATATGATTTGAAAGCGGAGCTAAGATTCGAGCGCCTTGGGGTCCACAGGTTTGAGGAGGCGACGGACGATCAGCTCTCCTTTGCTGTTGATGAAGGTGTCTCCAATGTCCTGCTCAGCAGGGAGTCCATAGGGCGTCTTCAGCGGCTGGATCCTGAACAAACCAGGTAAGAAGATGATAGAGGGACAAGAAAAAGTGTCTTTAAATGTCCAGACAAATAGCTTTAATAGGCATTTATTAAATAAAATATATACATTTTTTTTTTAAATATACAGGATACAGGGTTCGTACATCTTTTTTAAGAATAACATTCAAGCACTTTCAAGGTACCTAAACCTAAAATGTCAAGACTTCATCACGTCTAAATTCTTACTTATAAATGCAATAGCGAAAAAATTAAGTTTACAGAATACCTTCACACCAACAGCACTCACTATATATTGTCACTTTGTTTATTTTACCAGCTGTTCATATTAACTTTGATAGTTTTTGATCATTTTGAGACGCCAGTGGACAACAAACAAACATGAAAACAGGATTGTTCCATTTCAAATATTTTTTGTTTACATGAGATTCTGTTGAAAATAAAGCATTTTTCAGAGATCATATTCAAAGTACTCCTAACCTTGAAAACTTAACTGTTAAAATTAAGCACTTTCAAAACCTTCATGGCTTTGTACGAACACTGAAGATAAATCCACTTCTGTTGTTGCTGCATGCTTTAATGATCAGCAGACTTGACGACTATAGTTTAAGCAGATATGTTGCATTAATCTTACCTTACAAGGTGCTTGATGAATTTCAGTTGGCTATTGACTGCAGGTGTATTTTTGTGAATTACAGGTGAATGTGACTAAAGACGAAAGAGAGAGAACAGAGTCAGTGCAAAAGATCTCAGAATAAGCATGAATTTTGCATCTAGAAAATGCTATAATACACATTTTAGGGATCATCCTTCTGTACTGCCCAGCAAGGTTAACGCACCCTGTGTTTAATGCTTATTGAGGTGCTAATTTATGATAATTTTTTGTCATAAATAAGCACTAAAGATGACCAATTTATGCATAGGAAGTCTTAAAAAGTACATGTTAAAAATGGTATTTCCCAAATTACATTACATTTCAATTAGCGGACACTTTTGTCCAAAGCGACTTACAATACGTGCAAACAATCATGACGATATAACTCCGAACAGCAAGAATTTCGCGAGCACATTAGCTTCAAATAAGCCAAACCAATTTAAGTGCTACATACAGGACTGGGAATTTATTGTGGGGTTTTCTTTCTGTTATTAGCCAAGGTGCAGTCGAAACAGATTTCAGTGGAAAGCCTCACCTTTTCAAGCCCAAGGTGTTTCACGATCTCTTTCTCCCAGTACGGTCTACGCATCGTACTTTTAACTCGTGTCACTATGTGCAGTTTATGAGGTTGTTCTGGATCTCCGCCATATTTCTCATGTTCTTTTGATCTCTCTTGAAAAATCTGTGAAGAGAAAACACAGAGCATCTGAACACTGACAACAAGGGATGCTTTTATGATTTAGAAGTGCAGAACAAAGCAGCAGCATCGTTATTATCATGTCTGGATTCATCTGTTTGGGTCCTGGAGGTAGAGATTTAATATTGGGCAGCTAATGACACCTCCTGTCCTCTGTGTACTGCTTATACACCCTGGACCCTGCTGGAGCTCTACCCTACCTCTACCTAATTTACTAATATGAACCATGTGATTTAAACAAAAATTACAAGGTATTAAAATGTATTGAAAATCGGGGCCCTCTACAAGACCGGGCCAAATGTTTAGGTGATAAAATGCATCTTAGTTGACATTTTACTTAAGTGGTGCAAATTCCTTGACACATTGGCAATTTATTAAGTTACATAGAGCGAACCTTGGGCGTTTGACTCGATTCTTACCTCTTTTGGGATTCTTGCTTTGTGAAACATACTGCGTGCAGACACAAACCACGGGCAACCCGACAGAGGTGTCACTTCTGTCAGGATCTGTAAAAATACACAAACAGTGATGGGACTAAATTAAAAGCAAAGAGTGATAATGTAGCATAGACAATGCAAATGTGTCAACTTTATCAGATGTTGCTATAATGTTTATACTGTGGCTATTAGTTTAATATCTCCGGTTAATGTTTGATTTTAAATGTTGAGTAGAGCTGCAAAGATTAGTCGATCAACAGAAAAATGATCTGCAACTATTTTGATAATCAATTAAGCATTAAAGTAATTTGTCATGCAAAATGGCAGAAAATGCTGTTTTCAGTCTCAAATCTAAAAGACTTCTGGTTTTATATCATGTTAGACTGAATACCTTTGGGTTTGGCAAAAAACAAAAACCTTGGAATTCGAGAAACTGGGATAGACATGTTTCACTACTTTCTGATATTTTACAGACAAAACTATTAATCGATTTAATTCTGGAAAATAACCAGCAGATTAATGGATAATAAAAAGAACCCTTAGTTGCAGCCCTAATTCAGCTGTTGTGGACAATAATTTAAAATCAATGAGTTTGGCAGCATTGGCCAATTTTGAGCAAGAGTTTTTCAAAAAATATGATCCGTAAAAAGATAAGTAGTTTCATTTGTCAGGTACAATTTGCTGAACATTCCTGTCAGGTTATTTTTCCATTTCGTTGTTTCCAACAAAAGAGGCTCAAACTATGTTACATGCATTTTTAATTTGGCACAATTTATCACCTCCGAGAACCATCACCTTACCGTGGTGGAGGGGTTTGGGTGCTCCTATGAACCTGAGGGCTGTGTTGTCGGGAGCCTAGTGCTCCTGGTAGGGTCTCCCATGGCAAATTGGTCTCAGGCGAGGGGCCAGACAAAGAATGGTTCAAGAACCCCAATGCAACATCAAAAAAGAGGAGGTGTGACCCTGCCCGGAGGAAGCCCGGGGCCCCCGTCTGGAGCCAGGCCTGGAAGGGGGGCCCGTCAACGAGCGCCTGGTGGCCGGGTTTGCCACGGAGCCCGGCCGGGCATAGCCCGAAGAAGCAACGTGGCACCCCCCCCCTCTCCATCATGTGGGCCTACCACCCGCAGGAAGAACCGTTTGGGTCGGGTACATTGCCAGACGGGTGGCAGTGAAGGTCGGGGACCTCGACGGACCAGACCTGGGCAGCAAAGGCTGGCTCTGGGGACGTGGAACGTCACCTCTCTGTGGGGGAAAGAGCCGGAGCTTGTGCGGGAGGCGGAGCGCTACCAGTTAGATCTGGTTGGGCTCTCCTCTACGCACAGTCTCGGTTCTGGAACCGTACTCCTGGATAGGGGTTGGACCTTATTCTTCTCTGGAGTTGCTCAGGGTGTGAGGCGCCGGGCGGGTGTGGGGATACTCACAAATCCCCGGCTGAGTGCCGTTACGTTGGAGTTCACCCCGGTAGACGAGAGGGTCGCCTCCCTACGCCTACGGGTTATGGGGGGGAAAACTCTGACTGTTGTCTGTGCATATGCACCGAACAGCAGTTCAGAGTATTCGGCCTTCTTGGAGACCCTGAATGGAGTCCTGTTGGGGGCTCCAGTAGGGGACTCCATAGTTCTACTGGGAGACTTCAACGCGCACGTGGGCAGCGATGGAGACACCTGGAGAGGCGTGATTGGGAGGAACGGCCTCCCTGATCTCAACCCGAGTGGTTGTTTGTTATTGGACTTCTGTGCTAGACATGGGCTGTCCATAACAAACACCATGTTCGAACATAAGGATGCTCATAAGTGTACATGGTACCAGAGCACCTTAGGCCGAAGATCGATGATCGATTTTGTAATCGTATCATCTGATCTGAGGCCGCATGTTTTGGACACTCGGGTAAAGAGAGGGGCGGAGCTGTCAACTGATCACCATCTGGTGGTGAGTTGGGTCAGGGGGTGGGGGAAGAGTCTGGACAGACCTGGTAAGCCCAAACGGGTAGTGCGGGTGAACTGGGAACGTCTGGAGGAGGCCCATACCCAAGAGACCTTTAACTCACACCTCCGGCGGAGTTTCTCTGGCATCCCTGTGGAGGTTGGGGGCATTGAGCCTGAGTGGTCAATGTTCAAAGTTTCCATTGCTGAAGCTGCAGCGGGAGCCTGCGGCCTCAAGGTCTTAGGTGCCTCAAGGGGCGGTAACCCTCGAACACCGTGGTGGACCGCGGTGGTCAGGGAAGCCGTCCGACTGAAGAAGGAGTCCTTCCGAGATATGTTATCACGGGGGACTCCAGAGGCGGTTGCAAGGTACCGACAGGCCCGAAGGGCAGCGGCCTCGGCCGTGACAGAGGCAAAGCAGCGGGTGTGGGAGGAGTTCGGAGAAGCCATGGAGAAGGACTTTCGGTCGGCACCAAAGTGCTTCTGGCGTACTGTCCGGCACCTCAGGAGGGGTAAGCGGGGGACCATCCAAGCTGTTTACAGCAGGGATGGAACACTGTTGACCTCAACTGAGGAGGTACTCGGGCGGTGGAAGGAGCATTTTGAGGAACTCCTCAATCCCACTAATACGCCCTCTTTGATAGAGGCAGGGCTGGAAGATTATGGGGGATCATCAGCAATTTCCCTGGTGGAAGTCACTGAGGTAGTCAAACAACTCCACAGTGGCAAGGCCCCGGGGATTGATGAGATCCGTCCAGAAATGTTGAAGGCTTTGGGTGTGGAGGGGCTGTCGTGGCTGACACGTCTCTTCAACATTGCGTGGAAGTCGGGAACAGTGCCTAAGGAGTGGCAGACCGGGGTGGTGGTTCCCCTGTTTAAAAAGGGGGACCAGAGAGTGTGTGCCAATTACAGGGGTATCACACTGCTCAGCCTCCCGGGTAAAGTTTACTCCAAGGTGCTGGAAAGGAGGGTTCGGCCGATAGTCGAACCTCAGATTGAAGAGGAACAATGCGGATTCCGTTCTGGCCGTGGAACAACGGACCAGCTCTTCACTCTCACAAGGATCCTGGAGGGGGCCTGGGAGTATGCCCATCCGGTTTACATGTGTTTTGTGGACCTGGAGAAAGCGTATGACCGGGTCCCCCGGGAGATACTGTGGGAGGTGCTGCGGGAGTATGGGGTGAGGGGGGCGCTTTTGAGGGCCATCCAATCCCTGTACGCCCAAAGCAAGAGTTGTGTCCGGGTTCTCGGCAGTAAGTCGGACTCGTTTCCAGTGGGTGTTGGCCTCCGCCAGGGCTGCGCTTTGTCACCAATCCTGTTTGTGGTATTCATGGACAGGATATCGAGGCGTAGTCGGGGGGAGGAGGGGTTGCAGTTTGGTGGGCTTGGGATCTCATCGCTGCTCTTTGCAGACGATGTGGTCCTGTTGGCATCATCAGCCTGTGACCTTCAGCACTCACTGGATCGGTTCGCAGCCGAGTGTGAAGCGGTTGGAATGAGGATCAGCACCTCAAAATCTGAGGCCATGGTTCTCAGCAGGAAACCGGTGGATTGTCTACTCCGGGTAGGGAATGAGTCCTTACCCCAAGTGAAGGAGTTCAAGTACCTCGGGGTCTTGTTCACGAGTGAGGGGAAAATGGAGCGGGAGATGGGCCGGAGAATCGGAGCAGCGGGCGCGGTATTGCACTCGCTTTACCGCACCGTTGTGACGAAAAGAGAGCTGAGCCAGAAGGCAAAGCTCTCGATCTACCGGTCTATCTTCGTTCCTACTCTCACCTATGGTCATGAAGGTTGGGTCATGACCGAAAGGACGAGATCGCGGGTACAAGCGGCCGAAATGGGTTTTCTCAGAAGGGTGGCTGGCTTCTCCCTTAGAGATAGGGTGAGGAGTTCAGTCATCCGAGAGAAGCTCGGAGTAGAACCGCTGCTCCTTTGCGTAGAAAGGAGCCAGTTGAGGTGGTTCGGGCATCTGGTAAGGATGCCCCCTGGGCGCCTCCCTAGGGAGGTGTTCCAGGCACAGCCAGCTGGGAGGAGACCACGGGGAAGACCCAGGACGAGGTGGAGAGATTATATCTCCACACTGGCCTGGGAACGCCTCGGGGTCCCCCAGTCAGAGTTGGCCAATGTGGCCCGGGAAAGGGAAGTTTGGGGCCCCCTGCTGGAGCTGTTGCCCCCGCGACCCGACCCCGGATAAGCGGTGGAAAATGGATGGATGGATGGATGGACAATTTATCACAGATTAGGGTTTTTAAGAGTAAAAATTCAAGCACTTTCAACGTACCTAAACCAACATTTTCTACACGTTCATCATAACTTCTACATTTTTACTATAAATGCAATTGCAAAACATAGTTCACAGAATTAATTTACAGTTTATGATTTAAACCCACAGCAATGTATATAAATACTTTGTTTATTTTACCAGCTGTTCTTATTTTTAAATGTTGTCAGCTAGAGTTGGAAAAGGTATTAAACTAAAAATATATATATTGTGATACCACTTGATTTTGATTTAAGTATTGACTTTATTTCCAGATGAAGAACATTTAAATACAAACCTCACAGTGGCGACATTGAGAGGTCCAGATTCAAAATACAGAGCAGGTTATTTGACTGTGAGTTAACAAGATGAGAAATACCGAGTGAGGTTCTTCTTACCTTGACTGACGAGGAGCTCACAGCGCGACACACAGCCGACATCTTTTATTTTCAGTAGTTAGTTAACTTAACTGGCGCCAGCTCCAAGGTTACCGTGAGCGTGCAGCCCTGCTAACCGCTAAATAAGCGCGTGGATCAAACGTAACTGAACGTTATGAATAAAAACATAAACGTGACTATCTTTACATCATATTCACCTAATTTACATCGACTACTTTAATTAAAGAGCTGGAAAACAACCGCAAACGGACTGTCACGTTGTTGTCATAGCAGTCTAGTCTCTTTCATGGATGTCTAAACCGGAAGCGTGCAGGAGTTACTTTGAAACTGCGCCGATATGGAAAATGTTCCCCAAACAAGGTTCCTATAGTTACAGGAGTTATGTTTTTTTCAAATCTTCTTCTATTATAGACGTATATAAAAACACAGTAAGAATTTATAGAAAAACTTTAAAGTTGAGAGTGAGTGCAGTAGAGCTAAGAAGCCGACAATTGTTTATGAAGATACCTCCCCTATTAAATATCAATAATCATACTTAAAAAAAATAAGAAAATTAGTAAAAAAAAAAAAATATAACAAAGACAAAAACTTAAATTTCAAGACAAAGCAGCAGTAATACAAAATGGATATAAATATACAATTTACATATAAGTTGAGATAAATATTTTGCTTCAGATCAGTTAACAATACAATAATACAAATAAACAGTACACTTTCAAAATTAAACAGATACATAGGTAAATATATAAAAAAGCAAATGAAGGGATATAAAATAAATAAACATTAAATGAATTAAAATAAGATCACAATGTAGGTTGTTCCAAAGAGTCCTCTGTATTTCAATGAATAAAGGAAGGTAAAAGTCCCCAGAGTGTCTTATGAGATAGCGTTTTAACTGTACTTAAGATTTAGGGAAGAATAAACTATTTACATTTTACAAGATCTGATTAAAATATAAGTGGTTAGCTGTTGTTTTCTTGTTAAAACTGCACCCATTTATGTGGAACATTACTACGCCATTGCGTTTCTCCGGGAATTATTTTTGTGGCGCACCTGTGTAGCTGTAGTTGAATAGTTTAGTACCGCTCCCTTCAGTGATTTTCCTGACAGTATATAAGCATGGACACCCTATACGTTTTCTAGAAGCTCTAGAAAAGACGAAGGACAGACAGAATAATGACACAAAATCACGTGTCAGGGATGGAGACATCCGCCATCTCCGTCCTGAAGCGGGCGGTGGAGCTGGACAACAGCGGCCGCTTCCAGGAGTCTCTGGTCTGCTACCAGGAGGGCATCCAGCTGCTTATGGACGTGTTGAAAGGTATCATTTATTATTATGTGTATTGTACAAATACAATGCAGAGGCATGGATGGATTCTGCACGGTCCTACCGGGCACAGGCCCAGGGGCACAGTGTCAGGGGGGGTCAACGAGACAAGAAGTAACCAGGAAGAGACTCAAACTGAGCACAAATAAGAATCACAATCACCCTTATTGTCCAAGTATGTGTACATTTACAATTCATTTGATTACGTTGTTTGCATCTCTCGATGTACTTACACAGAAATAGATATAACAGCTTGGAACAACAAGGACAACAGAGTTGGAAGAATGAAGGTAAAGAGTAGACAGGACTGTTATCAAGTATGTGGGGAAAATATGTCTATATAAATACATATAAGAAGCACTAATGACCAATAATAGATATTAAAAACAAGTCAAGTGTTATAAAGAAACATACAATTACAATATATTGACACAGTACAAAACAATACAAAGAGAGAGTTAGTTGTCGTTAAATTAATCGTTAACTGTTTTTAATAATTGATTTGAGTAATTTTTTATGAAAAAAGAAATCTAAATTCCAGCTTCTTAACTGA
>CALSCE010009132.1:6731365-6755438 GCA_943593645.1 Bovichtus variegatus
TTTATTTTTTTATATATATATATATATTTATTTTTATATATATATATATATATATATATATATTTATATATATTTTTATATATATATATATAAAAATATATATATATCCAATATCTTTGAATTGTTGAATTGTGGACTCATTTAAGACATTTCAGGACGTCATCTTGGGCTTTGGGAAACACTGATTTTGTGTCTGTGCGCAGGGGCCCATTGTCTCATTATCTGCCCATGAGTGGAGGAAGCATGATGAAGACACACACACTAAATTACTTCTTGTTTCCTTTCTTCTGACAGCAGCTGTGAAAGATGAGTCAAAGAGAGGTCACTACAGGGAGAAGATAAAGGGCTACATGGACAGAGCAGAGCAAATCAAAGCTCATGTGAACCAGATGAAAGAAGGTAATCAACACAACCACTGAAGGCTGAATCACTAACCGGGCCAAAGCCGGATTAACCTGCTGTGAGGCTCCATTGACCCCCTTGATGTTGTCATTTGGCTTGTGTGTGAGGGTGTGAGGGAATTGTTTGAGTTCTATCTGATAGACAATGGCTGAATATTTGAAAATAATAGCATTGGGGTTGCTGTTTAAGAGTTGTACATATGATGCATATTGAGTTAATTGTTTGAGTTATGGAGAAGAGGTGGGATCATATAAGTGTGTATTTCTTCCTAGTCTTTATCGGACAAGTAATATTTATTTATGTTGTTTATGAGAATTTCTATATTAAGAGTTTGTTATATGTTTACATTTCAATTGTATTTGTTATATTTCTTTGTTTTTTTTAGTTAGTTTTTTACTAATTTGTTACATGTTCAAAATAAATGTAATAAATCTAAATCCAAACAAAAAAAATAAATTAATAAAAAAAAAAAAAAAAATAAAATATATTATAGTATAAACTAGTTGATCCACACAGCACAATTAAAAACTAAAAATGTTGAGGGCCCTGAGGTTGCTTCTCTATTTTTACCCACCCTTGAGGCCCTGAGGCAAAATCTGTGTGAGATTTTATGTGCCACCTCTAACTTATATTATTATTATTACTTATATTTTATAATATTTTGTATTTCTTGTCTCTATCTGCGTTTCCTCTCCTGTCAGATGGGAAATACCACGAGCAGATCAGAATATCAGAGGATGCTACTGGTTACAGCTACGAGGCTCTGTTCAAGCCCTACATGAGCAGTTTGCTCACAGAGGTCTGGGTAGAAGACCCATACATCCGGCACACACACCAAGTAAGATCGGACTTTTCATCAGTGTTTCATTGTTCGAGTTTTTCCTCTTTGCTTCAAGTTTTAGCTTCTTTTATTTGGCAAAGGCTGCAACTATTGATGACTTTTTTTCATTATCAATCTGTCTACCAATTATCTTTTTAGTTACTTGATTAATACAAAGTTGGATCAACAACCAGTCTAACACAGGCATCTGCACCGCTGCCCCAGAACCTCCAGTTTGACTGTATGGAAATTGCTAATATGACTAACTTTGTTTTTGTCAATGGGAATATGCACTACTAAAAGAATATTAACTGACATGATAAGGGCCTTTAAGGTGGGTTGAGCTTTATTAACGTATCTTGAGGTCTTAATGGGGTCAATTCAACATGATCATTTATCATCTTTCAATCGAATTGTATCGTGCTGAAATCATATATTGAAATATCATGATACACAATCATCTAAATTGATAATAACAAGCACATACTAACTGTTATTTCTCAGGAAATCTGATGTGAAATATTTTGAGGGAATATTACTTGAAAAGTGCAGTTAAATGCGATTAACAAACAATCTGGAAATATTTATTTATTCTTTCTCTATAATTTCACTTGAAACGGTTATGTTCATTTCACACTAAGCTTCTTAATAAAAGAAAAAAATACTTGTACTACTAGTACTTGTCAGTAGGCTTTACCATGTGGTTATATCATATAGACTATTTATTTGTTGAATTACCAGAAAAAGATTTTGGCCATTTGTCCAGCCCTAAAATATATTTGAAGACTATCATTATTTCAGTTGATATGGTGCTTAAATGCTGCATATTTCTAAATTAATTTATGTTTAATCAGGTTACAAAAGTGATGTCTTCAAATTGTGGATTTGTATTTGTAATGGATAAACGACTTGAGCCATATATTGACGATCAGAGTTGTATTATAAGTCATTTGATAAGCATTAATCAAAAACTCGAATGCTGAATAAAGCATGAGTAATGCCTAATAATATTGTGTCAATGAGAAATCATTAGTTGTGTTGATTTTAAATGAACTTTAGTTTAAAGTAACCTGAGTAACCTTAGTTCACCTTCATCCCACAATGAAACTATTCTCAAAGTTTAATGCCTTCTTAAATGTTGAATTTTAGTTTTTTACAATGCACAAAGCATTATGTATCTTTGTATCCCATTGATTAACACTAAGTTTGAATCTCGACATAAAACTTCCCCCTCCTCTCCACTACAGCTGTACAACTTCCTGCGGTTCTGCGAGATGCTGCTCAAAGCGTCGTGCAAGGTGAAGAAGATCCATCTCCTCACTTCACAGGATGAAGTAGGTTATTACACAAACGAGCTCACACGCTGTGGACTGACTGCGTTTCTTCTTTCACGGCACAACATTTAGTCTTGTCACAGTAGGAAAAGCACAGGTGTGAATAATGAAATGAATCCTCCAGTTTTAGTGTCCTGGCTCGTCGTCGTTAACCGTCTGCAGCACATCGTTCATGTTACTAGCAGCACCTGTGCTTTTCCTACAACGACGAGTCGAAAAGTCTTCAGCGGATCTCTTCTGTTTCTTTTGTGTCTCTTCTGTTTCTTTTGTGTCTCTTCTGTTTCTTTTGTGCTGTTGTTTCAACGCCGTTCGTCCCGTCCAGCAGGCGGACAGCGGCCAGCAGAGCAGCGCTCTGGCCGAGCTGAAAGAGAGTCTGAGCGCTCAGGGAGTGACTCTGGATCTGCAGTACTCCTCCACTATACATGACAGGGAGATCAGGTACAGCTGCCACTGACGTGTGAAGGATTCCATATCAAAACAGCACAGTATAGCCTAAGGATAGTTTTCATATGGCGGTATCTTTTATATAAAAAAAAAAAAGAAGAAGAAAATAAACTCTTGCTTCAGTTTGTAGGATTAACTTTCACATGTGCACTCTATTCTGTATGATTGTATGGCAGTAAAAAAAAAAAAAAAAATTGTGTTTTTAGGTTTGACAATGGTTGGATCATCAAGATAGGAAGAGGGCTAGATTACTTCAAGAGACCCAAGGTGAGACTTCATACTAATTCATATTTATCCTTTTCTATTAAAGTCATTGTCATAAATCTGATGCTGAAATGACTGTGAATCATTTTTATCTTCCAGGGACGATTCTCTATCGGATATTGTGACTATGACCTCAGGCAGTGCCACGAGACCAGCGTAGATATTTTTCACACCAAACATACAAAAACACTATGAGATTAATAAATCTAAAATACATATTTTTTTTAATTCTATCTTAATTTACTTACCTGCCCTCAAAAGACACATGTGTTTTTGGATTTGCCTTAACATACGGGTGCATGTGATCGGCCTTATAACAGCTAATATCAGGTTTTACAATAAGCTTTTTGTCACACTGGTATGTCTTTAAATTCAACAAACTGTATGATTCTGTATGGTTTCTTCAGTCCTGTGTGTAGTCAACCCCCCCCCGTTTTAATTTCTGTTTTATTTTAAATTCTTTTCTAGGACTTTTGTTTTCCTTTTTTAAAAAAATTAATCCAAATCTTACTTTTCTATTGCCAAATGCTTTTTAGGATGTCATACCGCCATCTGGTGGGAAAAAAAAGTAAACATAAAGAAATTATATTAAAATTGCTTTTATAATATCATAAAATGTCTCTGTTTTATTATTTATTATTGGATTTTATCATGATTTGAGCTCATCCAGTATATTATATACAATATACAGTGTCTCACATTTAAAATGTTCAATTCAATATACATTTATACATGTAAAGATATAATTATAAAAAAGGAGTCTTACAGGATTAGTAACTGTAAGCCTGATTTAAAACTATATTTAAGTCAATAAAGTCTGATTTTGGTGTCTTGGATGCAAAGCTACCGCACAAAGTGCAGCAGACTTTTCAGTTTAAATAGTTAGTTTGTGGTATGTAATGTAGTTAGTGACAAGAAAGTCAACCTTGTGTTAAGAGTTTTTTTTTTATTATTTATTAACAAAAACTTGACATAAATTACCCAAAAATTATAAACGCAAAACAAAACACCAAAATCACACTGAAAAGACCAAAATGCAAACACACAACATTATGTGTTTTGATTGACAAATTATTATACATTGATACTACTTACTGTATATATACAAATGAATTTCTTATTATTGGGGAAAAACATTCACTGTCTGTTAGGGTAATTAAAACAAACAGCCATCAGTTTAATACACTTTTTCACGTTTCCAAATGTTTTTTATTATAATTTCTATATGCAATACATCCTTCTAAAATAAGATAATGTTTGATAAACATTCTAAATTGATAGATTTTTGTTTGTCAAACGACTATCTCCAGTTTACAAAAGAATCAAGGCCCATTTACTCGCCTGGCCCGGAGCTTTTGACCATCTCACATGGTCTTCATCAGCAGATTAAATTGGCTCAGGTGTCATGGAACAGTAGATAGTAGATAGTTCACACTTTGCATTATTCTTTTGGACTTCTCGTCCATGTTGGCTTGAAATCTTTTTCCAAGTTCAAGAGTGAAATTTATTGCTTGGTTTATTCCATCAGATTGCAGATTAAGTCAATTAGATAGCATCAGATCATTAACAATTATTTCGAATTGCTTGAAATGTGCCACTCCATAAAACCTTATGGCAGCAGTGGCTTTATCAGATAGGCCTAATATAAAAACAGTTTGATTCTCCTTTACACAACAGCCTCTGCTGAACACTGTAAAGGGTTTTATCTGCCGTGGGATAGATGGCAGTTAATGTATCATATAACTGATTAGTTCCTGGCATCTATGAAAAGCACATCGACATCTAGTCAATGGTTAATACTAAAAAATCTAAAGTATTAAATATGTTATTTGTAAAAGTCATTTGGTGTATGTCACTTAAATGAAGAGTCATATTAAGTACCATGAAGTTTTAATACAAAAAAAAAAAAAACAATCATGGGAAAATATCCCTCCTCATTAAATTTTCATGGGAAACTGTTTGAATGAATGGAAACACACATGAGTTCAAACGGCACCGTGATCGGATTAACTATCGGCCTTAATCTCGATATGCATGCAGAGTCCTCATCTGGGCTGTGAGGGGAGGAAATTATAATCCATCAGGGAAACCACATGAACCAGAGATGACCAAAACTGCAACCTTTGTTTTCTGAAGAGCGGAGAGGACAAAAAGCTGCAGGGCGGGAAGCAGTTTGTGCTGTGGCATTTTCAACACGAGCGCAAAATGCTTTCACATATGACAACGCGTCATCTGTCACATACAATAAGATAAACATGCATACGTATTGTCCCCTTATGTGTAGATTACAGAGAATACACCCATGAATACACCACATCCCAGATTGTTTATGTCTGCTAACGTGGTTGGTTGCATGTAATCCAGATGTCGCCGGCTGGGTTTAGATTCTGGTGGCAGAGATAAGGATTTGTGTGATGAGGAGCCTCATCAGAGAAGCTGCTCACACACAGACACAAAAAATGTGGATGCAAAGGTTTGCTTTCCTCCTCCTGACGCCCTCCCTCTCGCGGGTTGTAGCCCAGTGGCCTAGATAGTGCTCCCATCTCTGAATACTATCCTGTGGGAGTGTGTAAAAGGGGATTCACTGTTGCAACACAACGATCATTTCATTGATTATAAAATGTGTGTGTGGGAGATATCTTTGTTTACTAATAGAGCCACTTTTTATTGTTTTTTTTTTATCTTATTGGCCTTTTTTTAAAAATGTTATTCTGCAGTTTACAGTGGAGATATAGTGGAAACATGTAACAAAAGTCCATTTTATGCATGTAAATGTACATGACTAGTGTGTGGACGTTCATTACACAAACACACGTATCTCTATAACTACTGCAGAATGCTATAAAAGATTATTTTAGCTCTAATGTTTGGTACTTTTTTGATTTGAACTCTGAATCCCTCCAGTGCTGAGAGATGGCTAATTCCTGGTTGGTGTTTTAAAATTATTATTATTTTTTTTATTAATGTTTAACTTTTTTAGACACACATTCACACACACACATATATACATAGGCTCCTCTCTGTGGTCGCACCGGGGGTGTAAGAAACACAGTGTAATGTGTAAACAGTTCCATGAGCCGTAATTCCTGTATGCCTGTCCTCTTTCCTACTGGAGCTTTATTTTTTTTCCCTCTACTCTCATTTCTGGGCCTAAAATCAGGTTAGCGTTTTATAAGGAGCTTAGCGCAGAGGGCCACAGTGTGCCACTAATGTAATAGAGTATCTCTCTCTCTCTCCCTCTCGCTCTCCCTCTCTTATTCGCTTCTGTCCTCTTTTCTCTTTGTGCATTTGCTTACCCTGTCATGGAGTGTCCTTCTCTCTCTCTCTCTCTTTCTCTTTCTCCCTGCCTGTTTTTGCTCTCTCCTTCCTCGTCCCTCGCTCCCTTCCCTCTGCGTCGCCCTCCGTCTGCAAATGTGGACGACTGAAGCCTGAGGTTTAAACATTAGGACAGTTACACAGCCGAGACAAGACAAGAGAGAGAGGAGGACAAAAAGGAGGAAGAGGAGCAGAGGTGCTGCTATTAGACATTAGGTAAGTTCTTTTTCATTTTTCATTAAATGGTGTGTGAATGTGTGTTTTAACATAAAAATGTATTTTTAAAAAAAATAGAGAAGTGCTTTCCCAGCGAATGCAGTACCTGCCATGGGTCTTTTATGATTAAGCGGTTGTTGTGGATTATGGTGCTGTGAAATCTCACAAGGATCTCTGTGCAATGTCAATAATCCACTGGATTATGTGCTGTTTCTGTTGGGGCTATATCTTAACCCACTGAATGACAAAACTTGAATAACTCTGAGGTATTCAAGCACTCGTGAGCACTTCACTTTCATTCATGGCTCTGGTGGAAAATCCACACACAAATTGAAATGTGTTTGCAGGGCGAGAGGTTCAAATGTTGTGTAACTCACATGCAACTTTTATTCGTACGCTGATATCCTCTCAATAGGGCGTGCTTGAATTCTGACAGCAGGCTGGGCAATGTGAGAGAGGCAGTGTGGACTTTGCATGTACCCGTAACCTGCCACATCTTGTCTTATCAGGCACACAAGCTGTACACGATCACAACCTGTTAGCATTTCCTCAGCCACACAGAAAATGGTGTGTCTCAAATAGCACACTAGCTGCAGGGCAGGGTGCAGAATGAAGTCTGCAAAACAAAGAAAAACAAGCACCTTGTACCCAGTAACATATAAAGCCAAATGTGGATGTTGGAAGCAAAGCTGTCTGAGAGCAAGACTGTAGTGTTTGCTTTGTTCACAACATATTATCCAGGCTGCCCTGCTGATATTTGTGAACTCCAACTAGTGCAATGTCACATAAAGAAATCCTAACACCCCCTCTGTAACCTACACAATGTGTTTTTTTTTTCTTGATGCATCGGATTTAATGTATTTTCTAATGCAATGCAAGCTGTGAAAGCTCCTTTGATTATATATTGTTGACTATATGGGGCTCCTCAGCACGCCCTGCTTAGCTACAGTAAAGGTTCCTGATAATACCAATAAACCTTTGAACCTCAAGTCCAGACTCACACCTTCAGGCTATCACACGAGTGCATTAAGTGCCGGCCAGAGAACAGAGAACAACCCACCGGAGTACTCGCACCACGAGATGCCCTCCAGCATGTGACAACAGCCTCTAAAAAGTGTTTGCCGGAGGTCTTTGTTGTCCCGGTGGCGTCTCATTATCGGCGCCTTTCTTCACACTCTTTCCTGTCGTCTCTTCTGCTCTTCTTCCAGCGATCAGACCGATGGAGTATTTCTCTGGAGATACAGAAGAAAGCACTGAAGACATTACAGGTGGGATTATATGTTTCCGTACATTGCTTATTCTTTTATACTTCACGCTGCGCATTGCTTGGACAATTTTGCAGACTTCTGCACAATACTATATTTTTTTATTTTAAATCAGGTATACTGTAAATATTTTTTTTTATAGTATTTTTTCATACTCTTATTATATTTCTCTTCTACATTTATGTTTCTCAATATTATTATTTCTATTGCTATGTTTATGTTTTGGACCAATTCACCAAAAGCAAATTCCCTGTATGTGAAAACCTAGTTGGCAATAATCCAGATTGTGATTCTTATGGCGAAGAGAATGCAAGTCAACAATAAAAAATTAGTTATTAAAGATAAAGGACGCCTGACTAGCACAAACCCAGGAATGTTTATTGTCAATGACACACGTCTGATGTAACAATTAAAAAGGAGAATGTAAAAGGTGTAGAGGGGAGTGTGTGAGCTCCTGTGACCTGGATCTGTCGCCATTTCAATCTCTGTCAGGACGTAAAAAGTCCAAACTAAAGTCTCTGAAAAGTCGTCTGTTCGGGAAGAGTAAAAGAGGAGAAAGAGGAGAAGAGAGAGATGCCAAACTCAGCCAGTCATCCAGTGACGTCACTGCAGGAAAGGGACTCGGATCTGATGAGGATTTGGCGTGAGTGTCCACATGGCTGTGTAACTTTTTTGCTTTACAGCTCTATTTCTGTCCTGATGTCTACTGTATACCTTCACTTCTTGTCTGTTCTTCCACTCCTGCTGCCACAGATGCTCCCAGGGGATCATGGGATCACGGGCATTGTCCCATGACAGCATCTTTCTGGCTGATGAGGTCCTGACAGATGTTGAACCAGCCAGGGTTTTATCCCAGGAAAACGTTCACAGCAAGATCAAAGCTCTGCAGGTACGGCCTGTTATTCTAGGCATCTTTTTTTTTTTTTCGGGAACTTTTTAGAAAGGAAGTTCTTTCAAATACAAATGAATAAAAACACCTGTGCCTCTGCTGTCATAGATTAAGCTTCAGCAGCAGAAGATGCATTTGGGACCGCCGCCTTTGGTTCTGCCTGTCAGACGTCCAGGGGATCTGGGAAGCCGCTCGGAGGATGACGGTCGTCCCCACAGCCCCTCTGAGAGCTCAGGAGCCCTCAGCAAGGTCAGTGATACAGGCTCAGGTATCTTCCAATTCAGTTTAGGAGCATTTGAGGGTAGAGCTACAGAAAAACAATCAGCAACTATTTTGATAATCATATTTAACGGAATGTCTTTGGGTTTCGGACTGACAAAACAAGACATTTAATGACATCACCTTGGACTTTGAGAAACTGGGATTCGACGTTTTTCACTATTTTCTGACATTTTATTGACCAGACGATTAATCGAGACAATAATCTGCAGATTGGTCGATAATGAAAATAATCTTTGGTTGCTATTCTTCTTCTTAAAAAGATTTTTTTAATCAAACTACACTTCTCGTACTTTTTATCATCCATTTTGGCTGAACTCTATCTCGAATGCCACACTTTCACCTTTCAGTTTAACAAGTAGCATCTTCTTAGTTTGTAATATAACGTTCATGCAAACATTGCCCATCCCTGCTTAGCAGTGCAGTACATGCAACACGTGTGTGAATGTGTGTTTCTTTGTGTGGATTTCTGTTCTTCTATGTCTCCAGTTATGCAAATCTAACACCCTGGAAAGAGGGAATTCCTCTAAATTGTGGACATTTTGCCAATCCTAAATTCTTGAGGATTCAAATCTGAAAATAGGATTTGGTTTAGTTTAAGGCGATGGTTAAAGGATGAGGCTGGCTTCTCTTATTGTCGACAAATTCCATTAAAAGGCCAAAACCAACCATGCTTTAGTCCGTCTCCAGATATACCCCGTGTGAGCCCAAACCAAGCTCATTTCTTCCTATATGGGGTGCAATCTTAAAAAATAGGTCACAAATATATAGTTTTGTGTTTCTTTAAGGGATAGTAATCTCTAAACAGCTGTGCACTGCGATTTTTTAGCAAACATTGCTAGATAGTAAATAGTGCATTTGTCAGGGACTATTTTCAGACGCACATTAATCTAGTAAATATTTGCACAGCAGGAAAGTGTATGTGGCATTGACTCAAAATTAAATAGAGATCCCACGTCTATGGCAATAAAGGAACATGTTGCTCCGTGTACCTGAGTGTGGCTCATTGCTGTGTTTTTAATAGGGTTTGGTCTTTTCAGGGGATTTGTTAACTATAGGACGGATGTAGAATATAACCAAAAGTCTAAAGTCAGGGATGTAGGAGATGGTCAGCTTGGTATTAGGAAATAAATATAATCAATAAATATCCAAATAATACAAAAAACTATCAATTTTGTGTTCATCTATTTATATGTCTTCATGTTCGCCCTGTATTTGAAGTGTTATTTTATGATTTTCCTTTCTTTTCAGATCACATCCCGGCCATCCTCTCGTCCACTCTCACCCATCCCCAAACCAGCATCAACCAAATCTGTGGCCCTGACTCCATCCCTCCCTTTGCCTCTTTCTGTCTCCTCCAATTCCTCTTCTTCTGTTGTTGAGGCCCCGTTGGACTTCAGCTCTCCAGCCCAGTTCACCCCCTGCCTGGACACCTCTGCTGCACGCCACCGCATGTCTATCAAGCCCAGAAACCAGAGGGCCTGCACCAAGAAGACACTCGCTGCAGTGAGTTAACATTTTGTCACCTTATTTATGAAGAGAAACACACACTTCATGCTCTTCCCTTAACTTCTTTCTATCTCTTTTTTTTGTTTGTTTTGCAGAATGAATCTAAATGTCACTTACACACTCCAAACAACATCAACCACCCTGAGTCTGTGAGAGAAGAAGAGCAGCAGCTTGGTACTCAAGATGAGGAAACGGAACAAGGAGGGGCCGTCATTCCTATTACATCTCAGCGTCGTCCTTCAAAATCCCCAGAGGTGGCTCCAGTCACGTCAGAGGCAGCATCCAAATCATCCATCCTGACGTTTTCCCAACAGGAGCAGCCTCTTCCTGGGGGAGTGCCCTCTGTACCCTCCCACGTACTTAGAGTTAGACCTCACAGACCAGCGGATGTAACGCCCAGTGAACGGCCACATTCGTCCTTTATACAGTCAGAACTGAAGGACAACAGAGAGGATCTTGAGATACAAATATTGTCCCACGACCAGAGAAATACTCTGACTTCCGAGCAGCTCTCCACTCCCTTCGGCTCAGTTCATCAGCAGCTTCAAGGTGAGTCAGAAAGCACAAGAGGACTAAAGCGACCCACCGCAGGATCTGGCTCCTTCCATTTCTCCATCACCACTGCCAAAAAATGGGGTGGAGAAAGACCCCGATCGGGCAGTTTTGTGGGAGTGCTGGAACACACTGAAGCCAGGCACAAGACGGTCGGGGGAACAAGCATGAGGGAAAAGGAGGAACTTAGAGGGGGCCCCTTAACTGTGGGACGACTGAGACAAGAGGGAGCTCCACACAAAAGCTCAGTTCTTCTCCGGGACAGGAGGGACAGCCTCAAAAAGGTGGAATCAGTGACACCATCTAATGAAAATGTGAGCTCAGATACAGGCGCTGCAGAGGTGGAGGTGGTGGAGAGCACCCAGGAGGTCGTGGAGGAGGCGGTGGAAGCACGTGAGGTCGAGGATGATGAAGGCAAAACAGCGTTTGGTGTTAAACTGCGCTCCACGTCTGTGTCGATGAGGTTTCGGCCTGACGCCTCTTCTAACAACACGTCAAAGCCGCCAGTGTGCGAGGAGCAAGGTGACAAACTAAAAGGACTGGAAATAAGAGACCTCCGAACGGCAGGTAAGTCTCTGACAAGTATTAATAATTTCACCTTGGAGAAGATGTTTTTAATCTCAGGTTCACACGCACAAAAACAGATCTTTTCTTACTCCATACACTGTCACTGTATTGTCTTCTTCTCAGTACCCTAAAGGGTTAAACATTGCACACATGCACATAATAAATAATCACTCTAGAGTGATAAGATTTGTACTGATCACAGCAGACCTTTGTACTTGTTAAAATGCCACTCTAACTGATGGGACTGTGTGTGTAACTAAGAGTGTCTAACTGAACTGTGTCCCTCCTTAGATCCAACCCCGTCCGGCTTCTCCCTTCCAGTTAAGAACAATCCTCCCATCATGGCTACAGAAGTCCAAACAACCTCCTCAAACCTCAAAGAAGTTGAAACTGCTGTCGCAGCGCCGCAGGAGCCTCAGCCTGCCCCCCCAACGGCCCCATCTGAGGTGTCCTGGATGAGCATGGCAATGGAAAAGACCAGAAGCCTCCAGCAGCTTTTTACTAGTAGATTTCCCAGAGATTTTACAGGTGTGCAGACAGCGGCTCAACCTCAAGCACAAGTGCAGACTGAGACGCAGAGTGGAGCACAAGCACAGACACAGACTGTAAAGATACAACAAAGTGCGACACCACTAGAGGCTGCACATCAACCAACAGCTGATGCAGTCAAAGCAGAAACAGTGCAAAGTAGAAGTCAAGCACAGACTGTCAAACCGTCACTAACGGCAGTGCAACAGAAGACGTCTCCTGTTCAGTCAAACACCTCTAGAGAACCACAAACAGCAAAACAAACAAATGAACCTCAGTCTGCATCTCCTCCAGCTGCACAGACCCGGGCGACCCAGCCTCCCTTGCACTCCTCCGCACAAACAGACACCTCATCTCAAGTTGCACAAGGGAGCGTCCCACAGTCTCTTGCACAATCGTACCTTTCCTCGGGCCAGCCGCAACCCCCCCGGAGCAATCGAGGTCTTCACGCCGCCAACCAGCTCAAATCAACAGCCTCAGTTTCTACAACATCACCGACTTCAGCTCTTCCTCCAGTTTCTGCCTCGGGAAGAGGGGAAAGAGAAACCAGCGTGCAGGAGAAAGAGGGCGCATCACAGTCAGGGAAACGAGCAGTTTCCGGGGCAGTGAGCGAGAAGGCTGCTTTTTTGGAGAAACGGGCAGAGTGGACCAATCCACCTGGAACCAAGGGGGTTTGTGGTACTTCTTTGTAACTGTCTTTTGATGTAAATCTAATCAAGGATAAGGCTGACGCTATTCTATATTTTTCTTATTGTCGACAATTCCGTGAAAAGTCAAAAACTACACCGATACACAAATCATTCTCGTTAGGAGGATGTTGGTTTTGGTCTTTTCATGGGATAGCTCGACAATTAATGAAATTCAAAATATCACCAGAGATATTCTTTAACGAGTCCTGTTTTAGACTGACGTTAGAGCTGATGATCTAACTCACAGTTTTTCACAGGTGGAATTGAAGAAAGCTCAAACAGAGGTGCAGATATCAGGTGAATCCCCTGCCTCGGTGAAAACTACGGCCCTGAGCAGAGACATGAAACCAGAGGGGAGACAGGGGGTACAACGTGCAGGTGTGTTGACACACATTGATTACAACTGTGGGAATATTTCATTTAGTATTCAGTATCTCCATGTGCAAACAACGTGAAGGTTTTTTTTCTTCCTTCCAGAGTCGAGTCCCACGAAAGTTCCCGACAGACCTCGTGAGGAAAAATGGCTGCGGAAAAATGTGGCGACATCTTCATCGCCCTCATCGTCACCTACAATGCCATCAGCGTTGCAGTCCATGTCTGACAGCGGCCAGCCGTCCTGGATGGAACTGGCCAAGAGAAAGTCAATGGCCTGGAGTGACAAGTCTATGGACTGAGAGGGGAAACAGACGAACAGACATACTGTTGTAGATTCAACCGTATGAACAGACCTGCAGCGCTTGAATTTCTGTTGAGTCTGTCAGAAAAATGTTGATTCATCTCTGTCGAGGAGGTTGTGTTTGTGTATTGAATTGTTAAGTGTTAATGTTAATGCAGACCGAGAGTATGTATTAAAATGTATTATAATTCCTCTTTACCACAAACACATCAAGATAAATTGTATTTCTGAATAATGTTTCATGTGATTCCAGCATGTCACTGCTGTTAATAGTTTACGGTAAATAATTAAAATTTCTAATGCTCCATTTTCCTCTCATTTCTCAAGTGACTTAATGTAAGAGGGCTACGGAGAATTACAATATACAATCACTGACTACATACTTCCTTAACAACATAAGAATTCATATATAGATGAAAAATCTAACTTTTTAACTAGTGGTGATGAAGCAATAGAGAATGTGGAACAATTCCTATTAGAATTGTAGTATTTCTTCAAGACCTTATGAGTGTGGGTCAAGATTAAAGTAAGTGCAAGGACATTCTCATGTGTTTCCCCAGCTTTTCCCTGTGTGTAAACGTGGCCCTAACGTACCCCTGAGCTGTATCTTGGGACATACACTTGCTCGCTAACTAACTTGGCCTCCAGCCCTCCAGCCCCCCCTGCAGACCGGATCCAGACCTGTTCCGAGTTGTGCTTCATCACTGTGAAAAGGGATCATTGCTGGTCCTCTTCCCTGAAACTATGTGTTTTTAAATGGTAGGTTACACTGCATACCACTAATATAATTGTTTTGTTTTAAAACCTTAGACAGTACTTAATTGTCTGGGTGCATATTAGACCCGGCTTTTAAAAAGTCCAACGTCAACATCTTTTATCAAATGGTAATTTTATTATCATTATTATTGTCCCTGGCTCACCTGCTGCTAACTTGTCCCTTGCCAGTTGTCATATTGTCAGCTTTGCATGGCCTGAGTATGTATGGAAATATTAGTACTTTATAACAATCCTGCATGATCTTCTATAGTTGTCTTACAACTCTGTGCTGCATGGCTTATGTGTTTGTGTCATATCACCATTTTACTAACTTGTAACGGCATCTTTTTACATTTTATTTTTTTTAAATCGAGAGCTCCATTATGATTGTTCCATTATCGATTTTATTCTTGTCCTATTCCTACTTGCTGCTCTGCATGCATCAAAAAATGGCTTTAATCAGTGTTGTTTGGCTTTGTTTTGTTGCTTCGTGTTGCTTGCTTGCATGGCTACATGTATTGAAAAGTGGATATTGTGGATGTACTGCTGTACTTATGTTTTGATGTTTCCTGTTGCTCTGGTTTAAAAACATCTCGCCAAAGGACTACATTTGAAAATTAGCCAGATGGCACATTTACAGTAATGTTGATTAATGTGCATTGTCTTTATCAATAAAGAAAAATCACAAAAAAAACACCAACAAAAAAACGTATTAAGACACATGCTGCAACGACATGGCAATAGCTATTCTGAATCTTCCTTATACATTTAGTTTAGGATGGATAATATAAAAATACACCCAGTAAATTCTAAAACAAACATTGCAATTCCAGTACAACAGTAAATCATTACATCCCTTCTGACAGCTTATGGCCATAGTGGGAACATACTGCAGGCTGTGAAAAGTTTAATTTGAAAGATTTTCAGACACCTAAATAATTAAGTCAAAGCTAATTATATAACAGGTCTTTTATATCCCTTTAATTATGTAAATCCTCAGATTTATCTTTGGACCCGTTGCATGGTCCAGACCCTCAGGTTAGGAACCACTGGTTAACCTGTAAACTCAATCTGCAATATTTCAATATAATAAAATATGGGAAACTACTTATACTACAATATATAACAATGGCATAAATAATAATAATAATAATAATAATAATAATAATAATACTGAAAATGGGATCTATGATTAAGTGTGTTAGAAAGCAAGAATAGTATAAATAATAATATTAGTTCAAATGTACAGTATAAATAAATACATAAATGCAGTATTAATGCGGGAGTAAAGCACAGTATTGCACAGTTGAATTATTATTGCACATCTTTGCACTGTTAAGTCAGTATTGCACAGCTGACAGTACACCAGGACCTCAACATCAGATTTGAGTAAATGTACCTTTACTTTCCAACACTACTCAAAACATACGGCTATTAAGTGTAAATATCAGGAAGTATTTCCACTACTCTGACAGAGTGAAGTGATTGTGAACGTTACTTCCCTGGTGTGTCAGCAGGGGGCGCTGTGAAACGGCTCTGTTGCGAAACCTCCTCGTGTTATGAAAGCGAACACACGTGAGCGTGTAAACAAACGAGTGGAAGAGGGCGGCCATTGTCAGACCTCAACGATATTATGAGGTCCCGTTACTTTCCCCTGGCGCTGTTAGCCAGTGTCCTGTGTTTGTGTCAAAGCTACACCCTCAGGAGCTCGGTGTCCTGGGTCGTCTCCTCCAACGACGTGGTGGAGGACGCCGACCTGTCGGAGGAGGTCGCCCCGGCGCTGCTGGTGGACGGCGCGGGGCTGTGGAAGCAGGCTTACACGTCCACAAACGTCCTTAGAGACGGCGTGGAGAGCCCGGGAGAGCTGGTCAAGGAAGAAAGCGACAATGTGGCGCAGCTGTCCTCTCGCCTGTTTTCATACCGGCTGGAGAAGGTGGAGAAGTCCGGCAGCAGCAGCAGTCCTCCCCCGCACCAGGAGACCGCCAGGACTGCCAGATACATAGCTCACTACAGTGACTGGGGACATCTGTCCACCATCTCAACTCAAGACAAGGTACCCGGGGGTGTCCCTCTCTAATGCTCTGCACGGGCACCTATTAATTACCGCGTGAGCATAACCAATGCTTTTCCGTATTCAAACCAGGCCTGGCTAAGAAACGAGCTTAAAACATGTTCTTATAATAAACTCAGGTGAGGGTAAAGTCAGGCCTGTAGCAAAAGTTTTAGAAATACTGAGGTCCAGTGGTGGTAAAAAAGTACATTTACTCAAGTAGCCTTTTGTAATAAAAGTACATTTTGAAGGTGAGCTACTTGCAGTTTACCTGAGTCTTTCCACTTTGCAGCTGTATACAGCGGTGGAATGTAACTAAGTGCATATATTCAAGTACAATTCTGAGGTGCTTTCTATTGCCTGCTTCTTTACATCACTTCATTTCAGAGGTCAATATTATACTCTTTCACTCAACTACATTATTCATCAGATGCAGGACTTTTACTTGTAACACTAGTATTTCTACAAGGTCATGTTGCTGACCTTGTAGTAAAAGATTTGAGTACTCCACCTCTGACTTTATACTTCTACTCAACTACTTTTCAGAGAGAAATACAGTTTTTACTTTCCACTAAATGTATCTATAGTTACTTTGATTTTTACAACATATGACCAACTCATACAATATGATGTATTGTAATAGATTTGAAGCCCTGCACACCCACACGGGTGTTATCAGTTATGTGGCTGATGGGGTAAGAGTTATGCAGGGATGCAAGGTCACCGTGTACTAATGAGAGTGATAAAGTTGTAACTTGTCCCTCAACAAAACCAAGAAGAAAGCCCCTGAAGAAAGCAACTACTTGTGTGCACAAATTATTATCTTGTGCATAAGATAAAAAAACAAAAACAATCATCTTTCGGGACCTCGGGGGCTCAATAATGTAACGCATTATTATGAAACATTCTGCATAATGCTGGTACAGTCACTCTAAGTGCAGGACTTTTACTTCAGCGGAGTGTATTTTACAATGCGGTATTTCTACTTGTACTTCAGTAAAGGATCTGAATACTTCTTGCACCACTGCACATGCATTTCAATAGCTATTCTCAATCTTTCTTATACAATTAGATTAGGATGGATAATATTAAAATACACCCAGTAAATTATAAAACAAACATTGCAATTCCAGTATAACAGTTTTATAAATACTGTTTTTATTCATTTTAATGTGTGTGTCAGGGTGCTGTTTCAACTCTTTGTTTTTGTAGTTTTTGAGGCTGCATTGTTGTTTATGGCATGATAAGTTTAATGTGTGGTGCAATAATACTAATAATAATTCAGCCCAATACAAGACCACCCATACAAAGTACTGCCTCAACACCAGCGGTAGAAATATGCAGACCCTTCTCTTAAGTAAAAGCCACCATTATTTACTCCATTAGTAAAAGTCTCGGGTCATATGAGTCCATGTCACTCTAATGTGCTCCCATCGTGTATCCAAAATGTTTCTGATTTGGATTTTCTATATTCTTTTTATTACTGAGGTTGAACTGTTGTTTCCTTAATTTATTCAGTTATTTTTGGGCCAAAAAAATTCAATATTTTACATTTCATTAATTTCACTGAGGACATTGAGGTTACATGCTCGGGTTTTTTACTTGTGAATTTGATTTTAAGTAACCTACTACAAGACATATTTGGTGACTCCTACTTTGTGCACAGATCAAAGGTCTCCCCTTTGGGAACATCTTCTCAGTCAGTGATGGACCGCTGGACAACAGCACTGGAGTCATTTATTTTTACGTTACTCCAATGGACAACACCGTATCAGACCTGCAAAGTAACCCCTACGCTTCTCTCACGTTCTCAGAGGCTGAGGGAGAATTCTGCAGGTAAGCCCCGACTTTTAATGTACTCCCCTAAAAAGTCCTGAGTCTAAAAAAAGAACTACGGGAACCCCATCAACCCCCGGCTCGTCCCGTGATGTAGGCAATATGTACAGTTTTTCTCTGCTGAAGTACTACCTGTTTTGCTGTGTAGGTAATTTAATTAAACAAAAGTGACTTCAGGGATATGTATCAAAGCACAAAACTGAAATAATGAAGGTCTTAAAACAAACTCATTTAAAACGGCACGAATGCAGCAGGATCCACCTTTAGCACTTTATCATGTCAGTTAACATTAGGGGTGTAAATCACAAGTTTAATTACGATGCAGTATTATATGAATTCTTTGGACAATGATGGGATATTTGCTGATATCACAAAGTCTGCCACGATACAATTTTGTTTTGATTCAATTCAGGGGCCTGCAGTCGATATGAGACAATATCATCATTGATCCCATTTTATATCAGTCACATTTATATCAACACTTATAAGCAACTAAAATATGATTTGAAAATGTTATCACTGGACTGCAGGACGGAGGTGTTTTTGGACGGAAATGGTGAAAGACGTGCCATTGGAAATGTCAAAATGGAGGCGTATGTTAAAGATGATGATATCGATGGATCATTCCACCCCTAATTGATATTATGCTTTAGTTCGACATATCAATATAATTAGTACAAACCAGTAGACGCAGCTTTTCGGGCCCTTAGTTGCAAGCTTTCCCCAGTTGTTCCAACCTCTACTGAATTAAATGACTTCAAGTTACTGAGAGGTTCAGAAAAGCTAGAACCTCTAGTGTGTTTGTGTGTGTGTTGGTGGTAACATGGTCTTCTGTGTTTCAAGGCAAATGGTGTATGATCCAGAAGACCCAAGATGTGCTCGCCTCACTCTAACAGGCAAGATGGTGGAGGTGGTGCCAGAGGAGCTGGTGTTTGCAAAGGAGGCAATGTTCTCAAGGTAACTCAGCTAATGGAAGATATAGTGTATGAATTAGAGACGCGGCAATCTGATACTCAGTATCTGTTTGATGCCGAGCAAAATCACTGGATTGGATATCAAGACTTTTTTTTTAGTGTTTATTTACAACTGGTATATACATTTTAATTATAATTTGTTATTCTAAATACTCAGATTTAAATGTTTGCACGAAGTTGCATTTCAAATCTACTTTTGAATGTTTAAATAGTGCTGACCAATCAAAAATGCTGCTCAAAGTTCTGCGTGTGAAAATGTTTAATTAAAAAGAAACAGCAGCGTTGCATAACGGAGTCATGTTGTGAGCTTTGTATTTCATCCTTAAGGGGAGTAGAATGTGTTCCACAGTTTGAGCATGATGTTTGTTTAGATGGCTAGGTTAAGTAAAATGCATCCATACAAATGTATTATAACATCTAAGTTGTTTAAGAGAAGAGGAAAAATCGGTATCGGCAGATACTCAAGGTTGAGGTATCGGACATGAAAAAGTGGAATCGAGCCATCCCTGTAGTTTGAATACATGTTGGCTTCATTCAATGTAGGCGACTATCTTCATGTGTTGGCTCTTGTTTTTGTAGACATCCTGTGATGGCAAAGTGGCCAGTGGGACACAAGTGGTTCTTCATGAAGCTGGAGTTGATCCAGGTCTGGCTGCAGGACTGGATCGGAGGCGTATCACTCATTCCACTGGAGGACTATTTTAAAGCTACGCCTTTCTGAGAACATGCCTCCCTCTGATCATGTCTGCCTACACAGATCAGTTCAGCTGTCTACACCAATAACTTCACCTTAATAAGGGGCAAGAATTGCCAAAGGTGTAATGAGCAAAGAATATTTAAAAATGTTCAAATATGTTGCTTTTAGAATTTTTGTGAAAGTGAATATTTTTTAATGTTTCTCTTTTGCCCTGTGACTTGGCTTATCACACAAAATCAGTTCATCAGTTTGCTGTGTTTGCTGTGTGAATGTATTTAAAGTCAATAAGCTCGGTAAATTGGATGGTCGCAGTCATCACACTTAACGTGTAATATAATCTTTAAAAACATTGATTACTGGTTTATGGGTTGGCATTAAAAAATGCGCGCTGTTTGAAAAATTAATGAATGTTAGCTCACGCAATTATTGTGCATACTTTTTAAGAAAATATTAATTTGTGTTCAATACGCATTTAAATCTTTTTAAAAGGGAATTGTAATGTAAACACTTCTGAGTTTTGGTTTTTCATTTTAAGGCAAAAATGAGAATGACGATAAAGTGTCAAAAGTGTGGTTTATATATTTTTTTTTTAATGTAGCAGCTGGAAATAACTGAGACAACTATGAGTTTAAATCAGTTAATATTAGACTAAATGTTGGACAAACAAACTGTTCTGGGGCTTCAGTCAATAATTATACCTTGAAATGTTTTGTGAACTGTGGTTTACAAGGTCAAGATCAAACTCTGATCCTAAATAAGCAATATGTTTTGATACTGTGTGCATACAAATATAGTGTCATAGCCTATCTTTAGGGTTGTCTGACTCATAACTTGAAAATCTATATGGGCTATATGGGGCTTTTATGCATAGTACAAGCCTGATTCCAATACAAAAAGCACCATTAATGACTAATATCAAGTTTGGTAAACATTTAGTTTTACCAACTCACTGGGTGTGAGAACGGTACAATAAGAATATATAGCAATGAATATTGTGAGTGCAGTCTCTCTCCACATGTTATCAGAGATGCCCTTTAAAACTGAGAAACTAATCTTTAAATGTAAAAATGTTTCTTGGTATTTAAAGGTGTGTCAAATGGTAGGGCCTGCTCTTATTATAGATTAGCGAGTGTCACTGGGTTTGAACATGACTTATGAAAAATAATGCAAATTACATTTACATTAATGCGGTTGAGGGCCCGGCCACCAGATGACGTGCTTCCTACTTATAGAGTGAAGAAGTGCTCTTTTGTTGTAGGTATTTTAACCTGTAGTAACCGCGAAATTGTGGTGTTGGAAGAACCTCCTATTTTAAAAAGGTACTTTTGAAACCCGACTCGGGCACAGCAGATGCCACTTCCATATACTTGAATTGATAAAATGCATAGTTTCTAAAAGAAAATAGCCACCACGCCGAGTTGCTTGATAGACTTGAGTCCAGACTCCAGCTATGCAGCGCAGGTATGCTTGTTTTATTTTGAAAGTCTTCCCCGGAAGACCCACTGTCACAGGTCTCACACAGGCGTTGCTAGGTTAGTCAGGATGTTTGTTTGTTTGTAGGTCTTCGTTCCGTCCATTCGTTGTGAAACTAACGTCACCCTGCGACAAAAGGCAAAACGAGTCCCTGCTTGACTTCAACTGTAAACCGGAAGCTGAACTCGCTCATGATTACAGTGACGTGAAAGTGAATCCGTAGTTTCAATATTATATGCGAGGGAGAGCGTTCCTCGCACTAACGAAGAAGCTTAAGGCTCAAATACGTTTTATTAATCCATCGTAATCAGTGACAGGACATTAATCATCTTCCTCGCTCGCTGTTTTAACTCGGCGCTGCTCTCTTCTTCTCTCTCTCTCGCCAAATATCGCGTGAGTATGTCGCTCGTCCCGTTAATGAGCCGTTACGTCTTATGTCCGTTATGTATCAGAATGAATACGAACACACATTAATGTAATGAAAAAACAACAACCTGCCGCTCATAATGAGGAACTTTCTCAAAAATAATGAGAAAATATTTATTATACATCCTATTATTATGAGATACTAACTCGTTATGTTGAGATATCCTACTAAGACATTATTTTAGAGACAATTTTGAGAAAGTGTGTCATTATGTTGCAATACTACGTCATTACTTTTGAGATACCAAGTCATTCATTTGAGAACTACTCATTATTTTAAGAAAAGTAATTATTTCGAGTTATTTTCGAGAGTTTCTCATTAACACTCACGGGAACTTTTTTTTTTCCTCATCGTATTGTGGGCGTCCGTTGATGCGAAGCCGGATCATTACAGCACAAGTTATATACGAGCGACTAAAAGACCGTCAGATGATCGCAGCACTGTTGCGGATCCCATGTCGTCAAACGTCTTCGGCGGCTCTGTTGAAGAGGTAACGACAGGCTCGCTCATTTAGAAACACGCTGCTTTTATTTTTTTAAACGCATCTGTTGCCAGTTGTAGCGGAATCAACGTGATTTGAGGCGTTGCCTTTCGGACCCGTCAGAGAGCGAACAGCCTATCCCGGAGGATCAACCGTCGCACACTCGAGATGCCTTCTACTTGTAACTTGTAGCGAACGACAGGCTGCATTTGATTTGTTTTTCCTCCACAATGGCTTTGTATCGGCGGCTAGCTTTATCTTAACCCACCATGTAAGCTGTCTTGTCACGGAAGGCAGTTGACTCGTGACTGATCGCCGTAGGACGGTGCAGGAGGAGCCAGTTAAACAGCCCTCCGAACAACGACCAGACAAGACGCACCGAGACTACCCGAGCCCGCCAGTGCAGAAGTCCGTGCTCACAGTCCGGTAAACTAGAGCGTTTTTTTTTTTTTTTTAACCGTTTGACGCCCCCGGATGCCGACGCCTACGCCCGTCTCTACACCCTGAAGGCAGAGCGAGAGAGAAGGAGGGAGGGAGGCAACGGCAGCTCCGGGGTCCCCGACACTCAGCAGCCGAGGAGAGGCACCGCTGAAATGAGATGAGGCTCAGAAATGGAACTGTGGCCACTGCGATTATTTTCTTCACGTCTTTCCTCAGCCTGTCCTGGTACACAGCGTGGCAGAATGGCAAAGGTAGGTTGAACATGCCTGTCATCGCGGGGTTACCACAAACACGCACACACACGTACACACACAAGGTGTAATTGGCTTCTTCTTCTTCCTCTTTATTTAATTTTTTTTTTTAAAGAAGCGACAGTTGTTGTAAGGCCTCATTAACAGACGGGCACACAACAAACTGACGTGGGTCCAGCAGCAGGACGTCGTAGGACAGCAGGTGTTGCCGTTCACCTCGGACCTCATCCGGTTTCTATCCAGTAGATCTGAACTAACGGGAAACGTGATTTCTTAACATTGTCGTGATGCAACATGCATGAAGCACGGACCACTTATTATAATTAGTAGCTTCTCTAATCTCGTTTGTGTGCATTGTTTAAAAACAAATATATATATATATTTTATTATTTCTACTCCCACTATTGTAGACAACCTCGTCTTCGTTTTCCCACTTTGACAGCATGGCAGATTAGTCAGTCACTCATCTCAACACCTTGCTCTCCAATTTCCAATCAGTTAGGCATCATTCAGTACGTCAGCCCAAGTTTAAAGCACCAGGCAACACAGTTTACATCACTTCTTGATGATCACACCATTCAGTGCCTTTTCACTTCCTCCTGAAACATTACGGTCTCTCACCTGAATACAACCATTTTACATGTCCTGTCAAACATCTGGGCTAGTTACACAAGCATGTTTGTGGTCCACTAAGGGCTGAGTCCTTATCAGGTTGAACCCAATCCATGTGGGAGGGTTATGGGCCCTACAGTGACTTGTTATCAGCAGAGTGTAAATAATTGCAACCATTAGATAAATTCCAAACCAAGGGTTCATGTTGTGATACTGTGGAGCTTATCAGCTTGATGAAATATTTTCCTTTTATTTAAATAGAGTCCATTGAGTCCCACTTCAGTGTGTGTGTGTGTGTGTGTGTGTGTGTGTGTGTGTGTGTGTGT
>CALSCE010009132.1:6755538-6765969 GCA_943593645.1 Bovichtus variegatus
TGTGTGTGTGTGTGTGTGTGTGTGTGTGTGTGTGTGTGTGTTAAGCAAAGGTCAAGTGACTATGTCCTCTGTTCTGTGTGCTTCACCTGTTGATACAGTTCAGTATCTGTAGTCAGAACAGGAAATTGAAAGTCATTTTGTTGGCTAGTAGTTTTCTTTCAAGTACCTTTTCTTTAATCTTGACCTCACAGTTGTCTCCACAGTTGATGATATTGGCATATGGTGAAATGTGCAACTTTTGAAGCATTAAAATATGTAGTGAAATACTTTTGAATCCACTGATCATGAAGGAGAACAATGTGCATTTGACTTTAAATTGTAGTATATATCAGGATTTAGAGGAGGTCCTAAACAAGCTGAACTCTAAAGGATGGTGAAAGGGCCATTTTTACAGCACACATTTTGACTTTTAATAGTGGTGACAATCCCACGTGTCACTAATTACCTTAACGATGGCTCCTTGTATTAAAGTGTCCCAGTAAGCCATGACAGTGCGACAGTGAGCCAGCATTTACAATACCATGACCCTAAAACTGAAGCAAAAATGGATTTCATCCACCATCAATTTTTATTGTTTGCTCCAGTGCTTTTCCTTCAATGACATATCAAAATGTCTTCATTAAAAATGGCCCATGAACACGAGAGCTGTTTTTTTTTTTTTAAAAAGAAAAATGGCCTGGCCTGTATTGTGGCTGAGAGAGTCAATACACATCTGCAGCGTAAAAAAACCCCCAAGCAAATAGACAAAAAGCAAGCAAGTTGAGAACCAGGGATGACCCGGTATCAGATCGAAGTCCATATCAACAGATGCCCAATATTGAAAGACTTGGATACAGATCTGGGCCAAAACAAAAGTTAATCGTGACATCCCTAAAGAAAACTCTTTATCTTGAATTTATCCCTTTTAAACAACACATTTTCTTATTTGACTGGACATGCGCAGCACAAAGAATAATGCTGAAAATGCAATAAGGCGTGAAGCCATACACCACAGGGCTCCTGCACAATAGAAGTTTCCTTCGGATGCCAAAAACTAGATATTTGTAAAGGTCTAACTATAGTATGCTTTTAGACAGTATCTGAACGTAAATGAAACGTGGTTCGCTTTTTTTTTCAACACCATCGATTTATTGTCGTTCGCCATATTCGTAACTTTTAAGTGTGGTTTAGTGTTGGACTTGCAGCGTATCTGTATTTTCTTGTGTCCTCTGTACATGCAGCACGTTTCTATAGTCACCTGGGTGTTGACGAATTGTAGAACGTACTTCTGAATTTGACTGTTTTTGCTTATTTGCCACGTGTCATTCCTAAAAGCAGCACGTGTGTCCGATTCATTTGTTTTCTTAAGCTGCAGTGCATTGAGTAACATAGGTGCATCTCAATAAATTTGAATATCGTGGGAAAAGTTAATTTATTTCATTAATTCAATAACAAAAAAAAAAAAGTGAAACTCGTATATTATATGGATTCATTACACACAAAGGGAAATATTTCAAGCCTTTATTTCTTTTAATCTTGATGATTACGGCTTACAGCTAATGAAAACCCAAAAATCAGTATCTCACAAAAAATTTGAATATTGTGAAAAAGTTCAATATTGTAGATTCACAGTGTCACACTCTAATATGCTAATTAAAACAAAACTCCTGCAAAGGTTTCCTGAGCCTTTAAATGGTCTCTCAAGCTGGTTCAATAGGCTTCACAATCATGGGGAAGACTGCTGACTTGACAGTTGTCCAGAAGACGGTCATTGACACCCTCCACAAGGAGGGTGAGCCTCAAAAGGTCATTGCTAAAGAAGCTGGCTGTTCACAGTGGTGCTGTAATCCAAGCATATTCATAGAAAGTTGAGTGGAACCCAACGATGTAGACGAGCTGAAGGCTGCTATCAAAGCAACCTGGGCTTCCATAACCCCTGAGCAGTGCCACAGGCTGATGGCCTGCATGCCACGCCGCATTGATGCAGTAATTCATGCAAAAGGAGGCCCAACCAAGTACTGAGTGCATACACATGAACATACTTTTCAGAAGGCTGACATTTCTGTATTAAAAATCCTTTTTTTATTGGTCTTATGTAATATTCAAATACTGATACTGATTTTTGGGTTTTCATTAGCTGTAAGCCGTAATCATGAAGCTTAAAACAAATAAAGGCTTGAAATATTTCACTTTGTATGTAATGAATCCATATAAGATATATGAGTTTAATTTTTTTAATTGAATTACTGAAATAAATGAACTTTTCCACGATATTCTAATTTATTGAGATGCACCTATACTATTGGAAACGGCAAACCTGTTTGTTTTAATTAAAGGTTCATTTGAGTTTGGACTACGAAAGGTGTCAAATGTTGCTGTTTTGGGGGTAAACAGCGTGTGAGAGCAGTAATGAAGATCTCTTTTTGGCCTTTTAGTGAAAGCTAGAGTATTGATTTATACCATAAACTCCGGGCAGCAATGCATTCGTTTTTTTGTTGACGGCCACTGACACAAATAGCTCATTCATTGCTGAGGAAGTTGCTTTATTTGTGCACAACACTGTTTTCTTTCTTTTTGTGATGGAGATCAAATGTAATATGATGCGAGCTAGATACTAAAGACACCTTTCAAAGGTCCCGAATAAAATGCGATTTACTCACATGCACACTTACACCCTTGCAGAAAATTACTTTGTCGCTTCAAGATGCCTGAAGCTGAATATTGAATCAATATATCTTCAGATTTCAAATTTAGCATATTAGCCCCAGGGTACACAAAACTGTGATTTAGTGTGTAGGCTTTGCCTGCATCACAAGCTTTATTCATGTGCTCCGCCGTGTATGGCACTGGCTCCTTGACTCTGTGCTTGTGTTGCTTCTTGTCTTAACATGAGATGTTTAAATACAAAAGCTGTATTTCTTTTTTCAACACAAGGCTCTTTTATGTGCGATATCATTTCTCCCTGCCGTTTATAGATGGTTTCTCCTCTTGACGCTGCCCGGCGTGGGTGTTTTTAGAGTCTGCTTGGCCTCAGGCATTAAGTAATTCTGAAAATGAACATTTTTTAAAACCAGTTGTACACACAAAGAAAAGCCCCATTTGTACGCTTTTGACTGTGCTGTATGATGCAGTTGTTGTATTCTGTACGACAGTTGTTTGGGGGCTAATGGGGTGGAGAGGTAACCTTTTTAGCGACGTTTTTATTTCATTTATTTTTTGCATAACCCTTTTGCTTCCGACAGCCTGTCTTTTTCTTGGTCACTTGACTGCTGTGAATGAGAGCTGTGCCAGTCAGCTGTCCAAACACTCCACGTTGAATGACTCTCCAGAATGTGTACTTCTCTGTCAGAGTCCGCCTCATCCCCCAGTGCGAGACCGCTCTCTGGTATCTCCCAGGTTCTAGCTCTTGTAGACCTTAACAATATTGCTGTTAGTACAGGGTAGATATGAATAATATCTCAGTTTGAGATAAGGGTAGGACAAAAGGCTGATACACTGATAATTCCTTTTGCGATATAACATTTATTAAGACTTCACAATCTACAAGAACTGCCTCCCGATGACAAAGTTCACTGGTGACACAGCAAACCTGCATTAGTCGCTTTGTTTGACGTCAACGTCATGTGAAAGAAAAGGCGTTGTGCTAGCGTCGCCACGTCATGCCACCAGAAGTTGCTTTTAAACATTTTTCAAATGTATTTTCTTTCTCCTTCAGACATAATTAAGAGTTGAGGCTGCGTCTAGAGATTATTTTCATTATCGATTTTATTCTGACTATTATTTTCTAGATTAATTGATTAATTGTTTGGTCTTTTAAAATGTCAGAAAATAGTGAAAAATGTCCATCTCAGAGTCCAAGGTTATGTCTTTTTTTAAATGTTTTGTTTTTTGCCAGTCCAAATCCCAGAGATCTTCAGTTTAATATGAAACTGCTTTTCAAACAGAGAAAAGCAGGAAATCTCCATATTTGAGAGCATTTTCTGCATGGAAAATTACTTAAACAATTAATCGATTTTTATAAAAAAATACATGGCGAGTTATTCTTCCGTCCATCAGCTAAGCGTTGCAGCTCGAGTGAGTTACTTGCTTTTTTTTTTTTTTTAATTCAGCAAGTCTCATTAAAGTCTGTCTTTTTACAAGAGAGTCTTGAGAACAAATTATATTCATGCAAGATGAGTCAGTCACACAAAGCAGTCGTCACACAGACACTAATTAAAACGGTCACAAATAATATTGAAATATCCGTGAGTAGAACTTTGAAATGCCACAGAGGAGTGAGTGTCTCTGACCTCGTTTCGCAGTTCATTAAAGTAGTAAGGTGTCTTCCCCCGTTCAGAGTTTGTGTGAAAAACCTTTCTCCAACCTGAACTGTGATCTGGTGTCATGGGTGTACACTTTAAACTTGAGGGTGTTGTGTGTGTTTGTGTGTGTGTGTCAAGCACAATGGAATAAAAGCACATGTGTGTTGATTCCTTCCAGATGTAATTGATGACTAATCTGACCTTTTTAATCAAATTCCACTGTGGTGAGTGCGATCCAATAGTTTAATGGTAACATGAACATACAGGATATATCCACAGTGACGTGTAACTGGTATAGAGAGTTGTATCATGCTTTTCCTGGTGTTAAAATGGAAACAAGCTCAGTTCTGGTATAAGAATCCACATTTTAGTTAAGTAATGTGGGAAATGAACATTTTTAGATTTAGTGATCAATGTATTGATTTTTGGTGGCACTTATGTGATTCTCTGTGTTTTTAAGTTATAAGGAAGTCAGCTGACGGTCAACTGAGAGGTGACCTTTGTTTGAAGTCGGCTAAGTTCCTGAGAAAACAACCATCTGTCATTTAAAAAAAAAAGAAAAAAAAAAGGAAAATGTGTTTCATCACACAGAGGTCATTCTTAAGAGAACTAGCAACCCTCAATGCTTTTGGAAGAATGCCTCCTGATGGTAATAGAAAGGATGTGTTGCAGATGTTTTGTTTGGGCTGATATGCTTGTTTGTATTTTGATATCTCTACATTGTGAGGGTTAATTGTGTTAATGGTCTCCAGCTCTGTTTTTTTTTTTTTCTGCTATAAGGAGCTTATGTTTCGTCAGCTTTGCTGAGTTACAGTAACAGTTACCAAACACAAAACGCTTCCTTTTTTTTTTTTGGCAAAAGTGGCTTCCTCCCAGCCTTGCCTTTCTTGAAAACATGTGTTCCCCTTCCTCTGTGTTTTTTAAAGGCATGGCTTTCTTCCATCATCACATCATTCCAAACACAATGGGCCAAAAATAGCACAGGCAAGTGATTGCAGTAAATGGGGCAAAAGAGCAGGCTGATAAGGAAGGTGTTAGGCCAGATACATGGTTTATTAGTTAGAATGGGAGAGATTATGGCTTGCAAATTGTGTTTTCTCATTTGCTGTCTCAGTCTGGCTGCATGCGTGCGTGTATACATTTAGTTTGTGTGCATTGTGAGGGAGGGCAGTCTGCCAGACAACTCCTAAGTGGCCTGGATGGAGGAAGAAAGTAGAAAGGCCAACTCTTAGAAGAGAGAGGATGAGAAGAGCCTTAGGTGGGATGTATGGTGGAGAGAAAGGATGAGAGTGCTGACAAGGCAGTGAGGCCGTGGGATATGTTATTTTTTCTCTATTTTTGTACGCTGCTTAGCCACACACACGCACACGCACACACACACGCACGGATGCACGCGCCTCCCTTTATCCCAGAAAGGCCTTACTCTGTCCAAACAGGAATAGGCGTCTTCAGCCGCTAGTGAGTTAACAATCCTCGTTGTTTCCCTCCTCGTGCTTCTGCTCACGTCCTGTATCCCACACTAGCATTCATTCATGCATGCATTCATTCATTCACTGAAGCATGTTCCTTCTCTCTTTCTGGACAAAATTCCCAGACGGCACAATTTCTCCTCAGTTTCTAATTGGTGGCATACGCTTGCTCTATATACAAAGACCGGTTTGTAGACATTGGTTACCTACAAGCATCAGATATATTTCAGGTATTCATAAATTCTTCCTTCACTGATATGTGGAGATGCCAAGATGTTCATCGCGTGAATCCTCATGGCTACGCCGATGTGGCTTTAGATTTTAGTTTAAGGGCAGATTTAGTTTCTTACCGCTGCTTCTTATCACATGGCTCTGTAATACTTTTAAATAACTACATAAATATAATTCACTGTCTCATACATATTTGTTAAAAAATGTGTACCCACTTCAAGAACCAAACAGGAAATATCAGTTGAGATACTGTATATTAGCTTTTAGTAAATTATTACAGAAACTAGTAAAGGCTCCAAATATTTTATTATCTATCTATCTTTCAGCTATTGTCTTGATTGACTCATTAATTGTTTTGCTTAGAAAATGAGAGAATTTACTGTAACATGCCCATTGGTGACGTTTTTTATATATATGTTTTAAAACTCAAGGATATTTAGTTTTCTATCATTGATGAGGAAAAGCATAAAATCCTCACATTTGAAAGCTGGTGACGGTAATTGTTTGACGTTTGTGATTGGAAAAAATACTTTCAAAAATGAATCTATTGGATGATTATCAAAATAGTTGCAAATTATTTCAATCAACTAAACAGCAAGTGGACTAATTGTCTTAGCTCTAAAATGTACTTTTTGTATTGGACTCTCTGCACTCCCACTGGATATCATTATACAATTGATTGTTGACGTCCCTGAAAGTGGAGTTTGGCTGATAGTAGCCTTACAGGAGCCGAGTGGAGCCAGGAAGTGGAAGTATGCAGAGTGGTGCCACTCTCGGTTTAGGGCTGTCAGCCAGCATTCTCTGCCACAAAGGGACACAGGCTGCACGAGTTTATCATGGTTTACACCACAGTAAAGGAAGAAGAATGAGTGTCGGAACAAAAAAAGAGACCATGGCGAGGAAGCAAAATTTAAGAATCTGAGTTGGAAAGTTGCCAAAAGCCAGAGGGCAAATATTGGTCTGGCTTCTTCTGATACTACTTTTTACTTTTTGACCCCACAACCCTTTCACTTTACTTTTAAAAGGTGAAGTGAAAAGGTTGTGGTGTATTGCGAAGAAAAAAAGGACAGAATGGGATAACGGTGTGCATTTTCTCTTTCTGCAAACTACACGCAACCGTTCAGGGAGTATCACTCGCCTACTCATGGATCGACTTGCACTTTTCCTCAGGAAAATACCACCATAAATCAATACTACTACTGTGTGCGTGTGCAATATCATTTATGTGTGTTGGTGTGCTGTTTTTTTTTTTTTTTTGTTCTCTGTGAAGATAAGTGCATGATTTATACCTAGTGAGACTGTTAAACCAAAAACTTTGAATTTTTATTAACTAGGGGTGTCAGGAGAACCTGTACGATACTTTGGTACCACGTTGATGCCGAAATTCTGAAACCTGACGGTACTATTTTTATCCTACCGTACCGGGGGCTCGAGACTAACGGCGTCCCGTCTGTGTTAAAATCAAATAGGACGACGTAAACCCACTTTTACCACTATTACGCACAATGTTTCCCCTTTTTTTTTTTATAACGCTATATTGTAAACAACACAAAACTGTGTTGAAATCGTCAGGAGGAAAGCTAGTCAACGTTAGCTGTTAGCAGCCGGTAACGGAGGCACTGTTGACTTGCATTATGGCCTGTTCAAGCTCTATTCAGTAAAAACAAGCATTGAGTGAAGGGAAATTATAATGCTATCATGATGTGTTCAAATGTATTCTTGTAAAATGTAGTTTTTGTCATGAAACTTTAATAGATACAGCTGTCTGAAGGATATTTTTACAGCAATATAAGACATTGGAGAGGAAATTAAGCTGCATAGGATTTATTGTTTCCTTTTTTGTTTTTTGTTCCCTATAATTGGATATCGAGAATCATTGAATTTCACTGGTATTGGTATCGACTACTAAATCACCTAAAAGTAGGCTGGCATGCAGTGACGTGGCATCTTTTCAGCAACCCAACAAGTTTAAGGACGGTTACATTCGTGAAGTTTGGTGATTTTACAGTCTAATGTGAATAACGGCGGAAGTGCTTTTGAGGTAAATTGTCTTTCTGTTAGTTTAGGAGGCTGAGATTGAAATTAGGGTGAAAAAAGAATTTTGATAAATGGGACTGATGGCAAAGTGCCCAATTCAGAGTTTTAAATAAGCTGCTTTAAAAGGAGGAAGGACGAAGAGATTCAGGTATTGCGAACCAGGAGGATCATTTTAGCAGAACACCTAATGCCTTTTTAGAAATAGAAAATACAAGTGTGTGTTGCTACATATACAGAGAACATAGTAACATCAACATTTCCAAGAAAATGGAATTCTCTGTAAATGTTTTATTCCTGAGAGCCATTTCCACCAGCCTGTGGTATATGGTGGTAATAGTTGGGGCTGGAAGATCACAAGCTCACTAGCTCTGCTGCACTTCTTGTCTTTGACTGACTGTTTTATCAAAATGTTTTATCAAAATGTTTATTTTGCCAGGTTTTGTAGCCCTGTTCTTATCAGTTCATATTAATTTTAATGAGGGCTGTATTTCCAGTTTAAATGGTTGAGTCCTGTCAGTGAATCATTCTGAGTCACCGAGACATTTCCTTGAAAGGGCGTGTTGTTGAATGTGATTTCTCAGTGAGCAACATAAACAAATCTATTTATTTGTGTTGGGACTGTAGCAGAGATCTCAAATAGGGACATTTAAAACTTGTGATTGGTGATATTAGGCTTTTTTCTCTTTTTTTAAGATAAAATTGACTTTACTTGATATCTCCAAACCTCCAGATAAAAGCAAATCCATGGATACACTGGAATTTGTTTTGTAGTTTTTACTTTTTGTAATTTGGGTTAACTGACCCTTTTAAACTCTATTTTCTCTGCACAGCTGTTGTTGAATCACCTGGGGCCATTTTCACAAAGATGTTTTAGACTGGTCTGCAGTGATGCTCTTTGATGCCTTAAAAGTAAGAATGCGTCATGTGCATTATGTATAGTTTTCTGTATTGTTACACTCTTTGCAGATTTTTCACAGTAAGGTGTTCTGTAACTGTTGAATCCCTCTACAAAACAAACATTTCCTTCTGAACAGAGCTGAGCTGTTTAACACGGTTGTTCAGTCAGCCATGTTTTTTTAGTTTGTAAAAAGTCGTAATTTACCCAGAATTCATGGTAAATTAGTGCTAACATAGTCAAGAAGTAAACCGCTTTGTGCAACAGGCACATTTAGACGTCTGTCTGAAATCTGACATTTTAGTTTTGATCTAAACCGTAGTCAAAGTCTCCCCGTTTGTGAAATCAGCCCCGAGTTCTAGTACAAACCGGCTGAGCTTATATTTCACGGAGAATTAATCACCACTTTGGAAAATGACTCTGTGAAATAGCTCTTTTGGCAGAGTTTTTGTGGTAATATTAAGGAATGGAACATGTTTCATATATTATCTACAATAGTTTTAGGTAATTCTAAACAAACACCATCTCAGCATAAAGGTGAGGTTTGATTTCAGCACTGCTGATGGCCTGGCATATACTGTCTGTATGCGTTTCCTGGTTCTTTGTTTAGACATGATTTGCGATTGATTTTTAAATGAGGTAGTTGTGTATTACAAAGGGAGAATGTGCTGGAAACGTGAAACATTGCTTTAACAAGGCTATCTGCATACCATGTGCTGCCACTCTCTCCCTCGTGCACACACAGACTGCACAAGTCTCTCATCAGCACTCGTGAAGCCGCAGTCAGCTGCATGCATCAGCAAGGGAGAGCGAGGTCAAGGACGAGATCACTGCGAGGGCTCTTGATGAGCTAATGGATTGACTGATAAAACTCTTCACACCCTGGTGAGTTCAGGGTAGGCTTCCTGGGAAGTATTTGTCAGCACTAGGATCATCCTGGTTGCCTCTTGTGAGGTTCAGAAGATGGAAGTTCGAAGATCTATGTAGGCAAGCACACGCTGTCTGTCAGCTCTATCGCTCTCTGACATCCAACCCTATCTTCAGATGGCCTACTTAAATGCTATTACTGAGGTCAATGTGAGTAAGCACAGGGCCTTAACAAGTACATCAACTAGGATGTTGTGACGGTGAATCAATAAAGGCTTTCAAACATTGTTCACAAAGGAGAGCTTTGAGTAGATATTTAATGCATCACTTCTCATTTTGGATCCTCTATGTTTATTATCCAACCTATAATCTGTCAGTTTATAACCACTTTGTTCCTCTTTCCTTAAAAAACAAAAACGTTTTTCAGATGTATTTTATGGTTACAGAACCATTTTAAAAAAACAAACAAACATGTGAACTCATGGCAAATTGAAGTACCAATAATAAGTTAATTTAATCAATTAGAGCATCCATACCAAAAACTGAACTTTTGGTAGATGAACGTTGACACATTAACCTTCAACGAAGATTGAAGACTTTAGTGTGTGTGTGTGTGTGTGTGTGTGTGTGTGTGTGTGTGTGTGTGTGTGTG
>CALSCE010009132.1:6780969-6796303 GCA_943593645.1 Bovichtus variegatus
ATAAATATATATATTGAACTGTATCTATATATATATATATATTATATATATATATAATCTCACACGCACGCTCATGCATAGTAATTTTTCACAAGTGTAATCATTATTACTTACTTTGATTTATCAAGGACTCATTCATTTGTTTCAAGCGAACACCAGCTCCTTTGTGTGCATGGCATGTCAAATCAGTTCTTTTTACCAGAGAGTCCCGCAGAAATGTAAATTGTTTTTGCTTTATTTCTCTGATGGACATGAAAGGATGGTGGAGTGAAGCGTCCGGGCTGATCAAGGGACGTGGGGAGGGGCAGTCTCTGAGTCGGCCCTGCTCTCGCTGCACTGGCATGCATTATCACTGTCTGCCACCCTCCCTTATTCTGTCACTCTCGGTCTCTTTTCCTTCCTCCCACATTCTCCTTTCATCCTCGACCTACTTTCTTGGTGGTGGTGGGTGTCGCTATACGACACGCAGCTCAGTGTGAGAAACACAAAGAAAAACTGGGACAGATTCTCCACGCTGCACACATCACCGTTCTGGAGTCGCCTGTGCTGCTCACTCATTCTGAACTGCACCTCCAGTTTGTGTTGTCGAGGCCCCTTGTGCCCCAACAACAGCTCAGTCAGCATGCCCCCCCTTTTTTTTTTTTTAAAACTCAGACACACATGCACACATTAACCCTGATCCGTGTACTTCACAATCACGGCTGTTGTGGGTAACCTAAATTAATACAACTGCTTGTTTTCCTTTTCTCTGGAAAAGCATTGTACTTTAATATGCAAAAGCAAAGGAGGAGAAAGCTAAACATGAAAAGGAGAGCACATGGGCTAATAGGCAATTTAATGCTGCTGTCATGACTTTTTATTTTTAAAATTTTCTTTTAAGTCCCAGCTTCAATGTCAGATAATCAGCCTGGTAACTTCTTCATTCGCTGTCTCACCAGTGAGACTCTCTGCTCTCTCATTGCCCTCACTCTCTCTCTCTCCACCGTGAAAGTGATCCTTGTATCCTAGTGGGTAAAATGAACTGGTTTTATGTCTACAACAGTCTGTTGTGGGGAATCTCTCGGCACCAAAGAAGAGGCCGTCTGTTTAGCTGAACCACCACCAAGCGTTAAGGAGATGACAATAGGCGCTCTTTTCCTCTCTGTCCATGTCTTACTGGTGTCTCCCTTCATCAGCCTATCCTCCCCTGAATCTTATATCTGCTCCTACTTGTTATCTTTCTTAGCTCTGAGATGATAATCGACTGCATATTTGCGATTAGTGTGTTTTGCTGAAATAATTATAATACAATTTTGATTTGTATAGCACTTTAAAAGGCACTAAAAGCATTTTACATGGTAATAAAAACAGTAACAGAATAACAGTATAAAAACATTAATCTCTTAGTTTACAGACAAAATCAATTGATGACAATTTAGCAGAGCTGCAAGTATTAGTGGACCAATCGATTTAGTTAAAAGACAGAAAATGATTGTCTTTTGAGAATCGATTATTAACTTCATGCAAAAATGGCTCCTCAAATATGGATATTTCCAGTTTTGTATCCTATTAAACTGAATATTTTGGGTTTTAGCCGGACAAAACCAGACATTTAAATCACATGAGAAGCTTCGATGGACATTTTTCACTATTTTTTTTGATATTTTATAGACCAACGGATTAATGGGTTTTCATCTAGAAAAATAATCGTAGTTGCAGCCCTATAATATAAATTGATTAATTAATCGTTCATGTATCAAGTAAAAAAACGTCCGCTGTTTCCAGTTCTCGCAATGTAGGATTTGCTGCAGACAATAATAATGATCAAGCAATTGAAAAAAGTTCCAGCTACGTAAGTAATACGATATGAGCCGGACCCAGCTCTGCTCTCGAGTTTATTTTCTCTTTGCTGTTGGCCGTCTGACTTTGTTTACTTAGCAGGCAGGACAAGCCCATCAACTGGTTTAGCAGCGCTTTGCAGATCTGTAGATTAAATATTATATGTATCAGATTAAATTGCTTTACACACATTGTTTAAATTGTAATTTAAAGACGCTTTTCCTTTTTCACATGCAGCATGGTAGTGCAGAAACATCAGTCATCCCACCCACTACCATCTGGGTCAGTCCGGGCATGAATTTCGGTTCTTGCGGCCAATGCAATTAGTCGTTGTCGTAACAGGCGAAGACTATTTGGTTTTGGATCCATTCGGTGAAACCGCCACCCCGTCAGCCTTTGGCACTTCCTGTCCTTACCTCACAGTTTGTCTTCTTCTTCTCAGTTACCATGGTGATGGGGATCCCCACAGTGAAGCGGAAGGTGAAGTCTTATCTGGCGGAGACGCTGCGCTCGCTAATAGACAAGCTCTCGCCAGAGGAGAAACTTGACTGCGTCATCATTGTCTTTGTTGGGGAGGTGAGACTTTGATATACAGTAGGAGTCATGGCAACATGCATCAAGGAATGGTACCAAAAGGTCTGTGTGTCTGATGTGTCGCCGCCTCTGTGTGTCTCTGCAGACTGACGTGGACTATGTCAACGGTGTGGTTGCTGGCCTGGAGAAAGAGTAAGTACACTTCCTGACAGACGCACAAACATTTCGAAAAGTGGTGAAAGTGAGAAAATCACCGCCAACGACATCACTTTCTTTCTTCAGGTTTTCTATCGAGCTGAGTTCAGGTTTGCTGGAGGTGATCTCCCCACCAGCCGCCTATTACCCCGAGCTCACCAACCTCAAGGAGACTTTTGGAGACTCCAAAGAGAGAGTCAAGTAAGCAACTCGCTTAGCCAAGACATCTGTTATCTGTGTCTTCACTGCTCTGTCATTCAATTAGGAGAAATGTGATAGAAATCATTATGGTAATCATGGAGAAACCAGCCCTGAGAGAAATGAAATGCAGGAGAGCTGTAATGAGGATTGCAGGAAAAAGTAGAAGGATGAGTCAGGGGGAAAGTGAGAGGGGGCGAGCAAGCTGGGCTTTTAGGTAGGCTGCCTCTGTACTTGGTATTCCACAGGCATTTCTCAAAGTCACATCAAGGTCATCAGCAGCACCCTCTATCTCTTTCTCTCTGTAGTGCTCCCTCTTATTATCCTCTGTACTTATCTTCTTTTTATGGTGCAGTTTGTGCCAACTACTTACAGTACGCACACTGTTAAAGCCTTTAGGCCCAGAGGACTATGTGCTATGTTTGTATGTGGGTGTCTGTGAGAAGAGATGCTTCTGGTGGCAATTTGAACAGTTAGTATCTTGTTTACCATGGACCAGGGTATAAAGCCGTTATATTTTAGACGCTTGTTCTTAGAGCGGCAACAATTGGTCCAGATTTGACAATCGATCAATCGTTATTGTAATTTTTCATGCAAACATGGCGATCTTGTGTGTGGGTGTGTGTGGGTGTGTGCGCGCCACCTTCCACACCTTTCTCCTGGAAGCATCATAAAACACCTGCAGCCTGAGTCGGACTGCAACAAGGGCAGATTATCCAGATCAGACAATTAATGTGACTGAACTGGTTTATAAATTTTTCAGGTATGGTTTATTGTCCAGTATTTCTGGAACACCTGATTTGCACAATGGCAAATCAGGTGTTCCAGATCAGCCATTCACATTGCATGTGAAGCAGTCTGTTGATCCCAGAGTGTAACTTTTAAAATGCCGTAAGAGGATTTCACTTTTTCATGTGTGTGTGTATAGTTTTGTCTAAAAATTATTTTTTTAATTAAGCCAAAGATTATACCTTTAGCACGCCTATGTATCAATGGTCATATTGATTTTAAAAAAAAAAAAAAAAAAGAAAAAAAGGGGATAATATAAAAGATATAGGATTGTATTTTGAGAACGGTATCAAAAATAAGTGAAAGAGAAAGTAAAAATATTTTTTAAATAATAATAAAAAAATGACAAAATTAATATGTATGCACTAAATAAAATAGACATAAATTAAATCTAAATCTAAAAATAGGAACACGTCTCAGATCTTACCTTTCCTATTTCCCTGCCCTCTACCCTTCTCTCGCACATGTGTAGTTTTATTATGTGTTGATGATCTCTTCTTTGTTTTAGATGGCGAACCAAGCAGAATCTGGACTATTCCTTCCTCATGATGTATGCTGTGAGCAAAGGAGTTTATTATGTCCAGGTATGTCCTTAAATAGATAAATGAATGAATGAAATAAAGGTTCCCATAGCAACTTGTGCATTTTAAGAAGAGCGCTCTGAGCGGTTACTCGTACGTCAGCGTGAAAGCCTGTTATTAGGCAAACTGGTTTGCTGGTCATGTATAGTGTGTCATACCAATCTAAAACATGCCATATATTTCAAGCAAATGCACGACGTTGCAGTCATTCATCAGAGCCAGGGGGGTTTTCTTCAGGCCGCAGCCAGTTTCACTCATTCTTAGCCTAATCCTCTTAGACCTCTACAGCACTTATCTGTGCTCTTGGCTAAAGTAGGCGTCCAATTTGGGAATGTTTATATAAATGTTTACTTTCACGCCATTCACCTTGTTTTTAATCTCCCATCTTTCTGTCTCATGCATGCGTTGTGCCATTTGCATTCTCTGCTCTCACCCAGGAGGGAAGAGGTATTACCTGCTGGACAACTACTACTGTAGTTTAGTGTAGACTGTCCTTGAGTGAAAGTAGAGGAGTCTCCCTCCTGATCCTCACTCTCTCCATCAGCAATAAACCCCATCTCTTAAAGTGGTTTCTTCTGTCTTATGAGTTCTTCTTTCTGTACCTTTAGCTGGAGGATGACATTGTGGCCAAGCCCAACTACTTTGCCACGATGAAGAACTTTGCCCTGCAGCTCTCGTCGGAGGACTGGATGATCCTGGAGTTCTCTCAGCTGGGCTTCATTGGTACGATCCATTAAGCAAATGATCAATACTCGGCATCCACCGGGGGGTCTGTCAAATGAAGCAAGATCTGCAAAGCCAAACAATTGCATTCCCTGGCTAAATGGTCTCTCAAAAGTGATTATTTACTCATTCTCTTAACTCAGGATTTTCAAATTTACTTGGCAAAGCACTCGCATGCTGTAAGACTTGTTGGATTTATCAATAGGTAACACTCCTGGGGAGGGTCGGGGGTTGGGGTGGGGCGTGTGAGCCACTTAGTTTGTTGTTCTATTGCTCACTCTGTGACGTGAAGACTTTCTTATGTTGATAACTGATAAGTAGTGCACTTTAGATATTCAGTTATTTGGTGTATGTTTGTTTCCTTAAAAAAAAAAAAAAGAAAAACATTCTTATCTGGATGCCATGTACGATGAGGATCTAACTCTTAACATAAAAAATATCTGAAACACTCTTCTGATTTATGATAAACAGTCAAATGCACTGTGGATAGATCTGAAGCAGCCAGTTCAGAAAATATGGAAATTACATTGATCGTCGTAGAAATTGGGTCATTGTAAAGTACTATGATTTGGCAAGGAAAAGCTCTTTCAAATTAAGAGCATCACTACAATATGTTAATGAAGAATGGGTCTATTTTTAGTCCAAAAGAAACGATTACAATTTTTTCTTTCTTTTCTTTAATCGTCCCTTATTCTCTCTTTCCTCCAGGGAAAATGTTCCAGGCTCCAGACCTAAACCTCATTGTTGAGTTTATCTTCATGTTCTACAAGGAGAAGCCCATCGACTGGCTGCTGGACCATATTCTCTGGGTCAAAGTCTGCAATCCTGAGAAAGATGCGGTATGCACTGTGATCTCTGTATGGATGAGTGTCATTGCGAGGAGAATAGGTCTCATCGATCCTCTCTTGTCCTTTTTTCAAAGAAACACTGCGAGCGGCAGAAGTCCAGCCTCCGCGTGCGGTTCAGACCCTCCCTGTTTCAACACGTGGGACTCCACTCTTCTCTTGCTGGAAAGATCCAAAAACTGACCGTAGGTCTCACGCCCTCACAGTCATTTCTGTGCAACAACAGTAGAGGCTACTTCCTGTGTAAGAATGTTGCGTCTCCCTCTGTCTGTGTCTGTAGGACAAGGACTTCCTGAAGCCACTGCTCCACAAGATGCACGTCAACCCCCCAGCTGAGGTTTCAACGTCAGTGAAGGTAACATGCCACGGTTTCCGTAAAATCTACTATCTCTGGGTCTTTACTTTACAGGCCGTACTCTGAGGCCGTTTTACAGACACTTCCTCTCTTGAGTTACGATATCAAGAGTCTGTAGGGCTTTTTCCCAATTTGGTATTACAGAAGCAAGTGTAAACTGCCTTCAGGAATCCTTCATCCTATCTTATCTCAGGTTAGGAAATCCTAAATACTCAATCCAACATCTACTTTGTGTCTGTTGCCTAGCAAACAACGCTACTTTTCTCATCTCGCCGAGCTAAACCACTTTGTAGCCGTTGTTTTCCTCATCATACTGAAACATACAGAAAATAGAGCAAACGCAACAACGGGCACGTTACTTCAAGACAGATGTTCGAGGTGTCCGCAGGATCATGGCCCGGGTTACATCCATCTGCTAATGAGCGGTTTGTCATCAGACCGCAACATCGTTAGGGTCTGTCATAGGCCTCTCAGGGAACAGCCTGTTGACATTTTGTTGGTTGTGTAAAAGCAATAAAAGAGCAGCCATACGGATTAAACAAGTTGGCTAACACTACCTGGTGGAAAAGTAAAAGTAAGGACTGTTTAACGGTTATCCTGAAGTTAGGTGAGTTTATTTAAGATTTTGTGACGTTTGTGACACTGTTCACTTCTCACGTTAGGATAGAAACGTTGACTTCGGAACTGTTCATCTATATGTTGTGTCCTACAGGTGTACCAGGGTCACACTCTGGAGAAGACTTACCTAGGAGAGGACTTCTTCTGGGCCATCACTCCTACTGCAGGAGACTACATTCTCTTCAAATTTGACCGACCTGTTAGCATAGAGAAGTACGTATGAAGGGCTTTATCACAGAATTTTTTTAATAATATGATTAACATGCATATATTATCATCATGTCAGCAAGATTTCCACATACAGGCACATGGAAAAATCTGTCTTTTCACTTAGTATATCCGCCCGATGCCCCTCAGTGATTCAGGTTTAGCTTCACTGTGTGCGTGTGTGTGCGTGTGTGTGCGGCGTGTCTCTTCAGGGATCAGGCTGAGCTAATGAGAGTGCTCTAAAATAAGCATTCTCAGGTCAGCCTCCTACTCTCTGTGGAGCCGGGGGTAGAGTGCGAGCAAGACAGTGAATATAAAGAGAGCTGATAGCCAAACTGACGGCTTGGATCAGCGCAGACTTGCAAGGGATGTCCATATTTGGTCATGCGGAGAGTCATTTCATGGTGATGAATGTAATCACTGCTTTCGTAAAGATAATGTTTGGACAGCGAGACAAGTGCGTGAGACTGTCGGTCACTCAGCACGTAAGTGGCAGTGAGTGTCTAGTGTTCCACTGTCTGACTCGGGAGTGTTTTCTCTGCTTTTGAATGACACCATTTGCACTGGCTCAGACTATTTTGCCGTGTTGATTTAGACAACATCTCATCAGCAGTTGGCCCAGAGATGCAGCAGGCTTTTATGATCTGTCTGCATCTGTCTGCAGCCGGCATTCTTCCTCTGTCTCCTTCTCTCTCCGGTCATGGAAAAACCTGGAAAAGTCACGGAATTTGAAAAGTGTTATTTCCAGGCCTGGAAAGATGCATGAAAACTGTCAAATCTCAAAAGTTTTGGAAAAGTCATGGAAGTTGGTTTAAGTTTTTTGCGACCAAACAAACAGGAAGACAGTACATGTACAACACTTTTTAATATTATTTATATATAATATTAGTTACATTGTCCGTGTCTGATTGCTAGCTATCTTGAATGAGATAAAAAAAAATAAATAAATAAATAAATTAAAAAAAAAATGTAAAACTCACTATAATTTTTACAACATAACTTCACAGAATGTTTGGTCATGAAAATGTTACCTAAAGTCATTCATTGGAACTCCATTGGCTAAAACGTGTAGAAACCTTGTTTAATACAAGTAAACCAGCGAACTGAAAACCTCCTTGTTTCAGGTAAAGTAATGGACGCGCGATCGTTTATTACTTCTCTGAATCTTGCCAAACCCCAAAGTGAAGCTCATATTCCGCACTGTGCCCACGCTTTGTGAATTTAAATCATCCTCCAGTTGCTCTGAAATCTATTGAGATTCCACAGCTGGCTAAAAATGCAGAAATACTGGAATTATTAATGTTTAAAACCTGTAGCTATGACCTCAATATGAGATCTAAGAAGCATAAGCGTTGGAAATATATCCTACTGACAGTTACCCAGTGAGCACGACAGGAGTGTACACGCATACCAAAGGCCTTGCCTAAATAACCTAACGTCCACGAGTTACTTGATGGACTGTGTGTGTCTGTGTGGCCGCAACCTTCAGGGGAAAAGTGCAAGAACACTTATGCATAGATGTAAACATTCAAATGAATGCTTGATTTGATTGGCAGGTTCCTATTTCGCAGTGGTAACCAAGAGCACCCGGGGGACAAAATTGAGAACACCACAGTGGAAATACTGCCTGTTTCGGTAGGGAAACACACACACACACACACACACACACACACACACACACACAGAGAGTCTGTCACTCTTCTGTGGTGTGATGTGCAAACGGTTTTGATTAGATTTCATTGAGTGGTTGCTCTTAGGCACGTAGCATATTGATTATTGACAGAATTGTGAGCATGACAGAATCGTTTGCCCCGCCAGAGGCGATACATACTGACGCTGTGATTCACACTCCCTGTGCAGGCGGGCACAGATGCTAGCATCTGTCTAAGTGCCGCTCAAATGAGAAATCATTAACATTTTTTATTTGTGTTCTCATATTTTCACTCGACTCTCCATCTTTCACTGTGTTCCATATGTTAGATACCCGGGCTGCAGACCAAAGAGAAGTACAAGCGAACAGAGGACCGCTTTTACAGGATTGGTAAGTTGATTTGACAGTCTAATACAAACCAACTGAAACACGGTGATCAGATTGCACACCGATAGTTGGTGTACAAAAAGTGTGTTCTCTTTTTGTACCTTCAAATTTTGAGGTGAAGTTTTCGCCTGTTCCTGCAGTCACTTCCTCTTCTTTATGCTTTTGCTTTTTGCTGAAATGAGAACCCATTTCTCTTGGCTCTTTTGTTAAATGTTCCTTGTAGATGTGATTTGTTGAAAAAGAACACAGATGAAGGCCATGTGCCGAAAAAAGTTCATATTCTTCCAGTTAATGTTGCCTCCACTTGTTTGTTTCTCACTTGAACACCTGATGGTTAATTATTGCTCGTGTGCTCTCCCTACAACAAACATCATTCATAGTACTTCAAATCTGTGTGTGTGTGTGTGTGTGTGTGTGTGTGTGTGTGTGCTCAAACACACAGGTCAGTTTGAGAAAGGTGTGGCAGAGGGAGTGGTCGATCCTTCTTTCAATCCCATCATAGCACTTCGGCTTTCAGTTATCAAAGACTCCGCTGTGTGGGCCATCCTCAGTGAAGTAAGCTAAATACGCAGCACACCTGTTCATCTCCTGCTCAAAGGATAAATGCCACTTTCTCCAGATATAGTATATATACTGCCTTGTTGTTTTTTTATCCAATAACGTATGTGACGCTCTTCCCTCCTCCTGCAGATACATATAAAGAGGATCGCTGGCTGACTTCTCTGGAGCAGGCACATGAATCACGGCCCCCTGGGGGACCACAATCTCCTAGATTGCTTACGCAGGGCCTCTGGCACCTAGCAACCAGCAGTGAAGTCATTAGAGCCCACTAGAGTTGCTCGTCTGAGGAGCGCCACCTCTCGGTCCCCGCTCTTCCTAATGTACTTTGTTTTGCTTCTCATCGATCGATTCCTTCCATTTCTTTCTGCATCTCTCTCCCTCACTCTTGTGCTCTTAATTCATTTTTTTTTTTTTCTTTTTTTTGAGAATGTGAATACTACTGTCCTAAAGAACAACAGCGGAGTGCGTGAAGGCACTCTGTTCCCAGCTCTGGCTTTCAAAGATACTGTGTTGTTCAGCAGCTTTGGACACAATCAGAAAATGGATGAACTAGGACAGATCATCACATCTGGGGAGAACCAGTCACCTGGCCACTGGTGTGGATGCTGCCAAATCCTCCTCCTGTGACTCAATGCTGCCACCTTCCGGGCAAGCTGTGGCATTGCACTGTCACTATCGCCTCAGCCGAAGCCCATGATGATCAAGAATGTTGTCATCGCTAATGGCCAGTTGCCCTCTGTTCTCGATAGAGATGACGGAGCTCCAGACCACCAGCCCAAACGGCAATGTTTCCCTCACTCCCAGAGTGCATTGTCAGCCACACTCAAATACTCCACTTGTCCTGAACACAAACTCGGGATAAGCTCCCGGTTCCAGAATCCTGCCTGTATCCAGTCATTAACAACTTTGACTAGACTGCAGGTCGATTTCTGTGGTAACTACCCCGATCCATCAAGAAAATTAGTACCATGACACCATATCTATCTCGCCTCCTGTCTGACAGGCCGTGTGTGACCTCAGTGTCCATTTATAGTAAACCAATCAGACATTGCCTTGGCGTCATTTTCCCGAAGGAATATATTGTTATATTGATATATTATTACAGCTATGACGATCTATGAAGGTGACTTAATTTATTTGAAATAAATCTTTAATTTGTACAAGAGTTAAAATATATTTTTATTCTATTAAGAGATGTTTATGGTAGTTCAGAGTCTGTTTTTATTTGTGGTCGCTTGGGTTTTTTTGTTTGTTTTTTCCTAGATTGCTATTGTATATTTTCTTTTCATTACTACAGCTACTTGCGAAGTTGCTTTTGTCTGCGGGTGCAAGTAGCTCGGGTCAGTCTGTACCAGTTTCTTTTCACTTGAAGCGAAATGTTAAATTTAACGATTTTAATTTTCACTTCTTAAAGTCTGAATGGTAGGAGAGTTGTGAATAGATTCTGTTGAAGAAGTTGTGGGTCAAAATTGGAAAAAAATTGTGCCTTATATCCAGGTCCCTTGAAATTGTCTCAGCAACATTATTCCAATCTCTCACTCTTGCCTACACTTTGATTGCTGGATATACTAATATTTTTTAAATAACTTACACAGTCCAATTAGTGATTGGATATTAGGAAGAATATCTGTTATGCTCAGTGAAAGTGGTATAAAGAAAAAGAGAGGGTGGGTTTTGTACCATATTACCAGCTAAAACAGTGTGATTTGCACTGGTTTTTCACAATTTTGTTTTGTAGCCATTACACCCTTCACCATTGTACTTAAATTTTCCATCTGCCCATAATGGATGTTCATTTCACTGACCCGTCCAAATCTACGCTACGATCTATTTTGTCCAATCAAGTACCTGGTTTTTTGATTGGACAGAATATTATGACTACTGATCATTGCAGAGTGCATCTTTTGTTGTATGATTTGGCTGAAGTTTGTAAATATTTCAAAAAGCAATGAGCATTATCTCTTTCCCTCGCTCTTTCTCTTCTGCCTCATGTAATATTCTATTGAAATTCACTTGACATGTTTTGTGTTTGTGTGTGTGGCCGATGTTTTGAGTGGAAGCACTTTCTAAGAGAAACTTCACTCATTTTACATGTTAGTGGTTTATTGAAGAGGTTAGTGAAGTGCCTTTTGGTGAAATTGATGGAAATGGGGCAATTTTATTCTAATCATTCTGTTCACGTGCATGATTATTTTTTGTAGTTCATTAACATTTCTTTTTTTTTGGTCAGAGCAGGCTCCTCCACCCTCTGATCAAACCACCCACGCTAGAGCTGTACCCAAGACAACTGAAGTAGCTTGATGGCCGCCTCTTCATCAGTCTTTTTGTTTTTAACTGGGGGAAGATGAGAGCAACTTAAATGGTGGGACATGTTGAAAGGGGGAAGCCACATTCAGTACTGCGAACAGGCTTTCCCCTCTTGTCCTGGATCCACATACAAACAGAAACTGAATGCATGAAAACAGCATGTACGCTCATGAATCTCCCTCTGATCCCCATTACTGTATTTGTGGAAAGTGGATTGGAGACCAACAAAAGAAAGGAACTCCCCCCTTGATCGACCCCATACACCATCAGTTCATGTGCCTTCATCATGTTCATGTGTATGCCTGCCTCTGATGTTTTGGACATCATTTTTCATGGCCATCTTTGAAATAAATGATAACGGTTGTTGGAAGTCATAGCCATTTTTTTTCTGTGTTGTGATTTTGTTCCACCTGCATTAGTCATGCCATCTGCGTCACCATATTTCAGAACAGCTGTAGAGTAACAGGGAGGGCAAATCTGCTGTAAACATGACCAGAAAATCAATTCGACAGTTCTTTAACTTTTCACAAATGGACCGAGGATCTAAATGCACCGTTTTCAATCTTCTAAACAAAATCTACACGGGAAAAACTACAAACCTTCCCAGCATGCACTTCTCTGCGCCAACGTACTTCCGTTTTCCCATCATGCAGTTCCAGAAACATGGCGGCTGAAAGCTTTCATAACATTAATGTCACAGCTAGCCCGTTTCTCGCACTTGTGAATGTATGAATAAGGAATTATTTGTGTTCAAGTGGATTCTGCACAATGCCGAAATATTACGAGGATAAAGAGGAAGATTCCAGAGCGTGCGCGGGCGTGCGCGAGGACTTCAAGGCCTGTCTCCTCCAGCACGACTGCGTGGTGAAGGTAAGGAAACGTCCTCTGGTCGTGAAACTATCTGAAGTTCAGCTGTGAAACTATCTGAAGTTCAGCTGTGAAACTATCTGAAGTTCAGCTGTGAAACCAGACGCTGCGGTTCCGTATTTCAATAGTAACAGTGAACAAACGTTTGGAGTTAAATTACCTTTAACGAAGTGAAACCGCACGTGGACAATCTTTCTGTTTCCTACACTCTTTATTGGAAAATAACATTCAAATCCTACATTTGCCCCGGACAAGATGACAGGGTTAATGTGTGTTAACAGAATATTGCACGGGGGAACATGGATACACGTATAAAATGTATGACTAGTGATAACTGTGCCCTTTTCTTCTGTTAAACATTGCATTACAATTGGCATGGAAACCACAATTATTCATTATTTCTGTAGATTTTACTTTCAACATTACATTTTGTCTTAAAGGCCCACGCCTAAGGAGGTTTTGTGTAACTGTGCTAGTGTTCATAAGCATAATTGATGTGAAAAACAACAGCATCAGATACATTACAAGCTTTAAATGTTGTTCAGTGTCCATTGAAACTCCAAACTGACCTCATTTTTGTAGTTCTTTTGAATTTAGGACAGGATCTATGCCATCCTTGTTCAGAAAATCCCTCAATTAGGACGGTTCTGTAATAGCTAAATTCCTATCTCAAGATAAAATAGAATTATTTCCTAAATGCAGATAGGAAACATGTTTCTGTGATACCAAAAGATCCTAAATGTCACCCTAAACTGAGATAAAACAGTATTTCAGATTGAGGAAGTTTCTGTATTGAGATCAGGTTCAAATATTGCATCCTGGGAAGGGCCCAGTGTATTCTAACTGTCTCTTAATTTGTCAGGAGGGGAAGATGCCCAGTGAGTGTTTGAAGGAAGGCCACTGCAAAGCCCTGCAGACGTCCTTCTTTGAGTGCAAGAGGTCAATGGTAAGCCGGCTGTAATTACGTTGCACTTTTGAAAAGCATTTGTGCAACAAGGAACTGGTGGGAAGCGAGAACAGGGAATGTTTTATCTTCCTCTTTCCTGCTGTGTGTTTTAGCTGTGTTTTCCCAAAGTGACCATTGATGATATTGAAAGCAAAACTGCTGATAATGATCGTATTAAATTCCGTCTTGTACAACTTGACTCGTGTTTTCCACTGTGCTGCACACTAACCAATGTCTGTCCTCTTTTGACAGCTGGACACAAGGTCGAGATTCAGAGGAAGGAAAGGATATTGAGGGACCATGTGAACGAATCCTGGACATTTGTAAATACTTGGTTTAATAAATCATTCATCAGCACTGCTCACGGGTCAGAGTATGTGCAGCTTTACAACCTCTGACCGCTAGTAAAGGACTATCTAATATTAAAGAACAGTCTGACACACTAAAGGAGTTACCATCCTCAGCAACACGCCGAAACACTTTTTCGGCGCTTTTTTCCAGATGAATGAGTGTGTGTGTGTTGTGCTTTGAGAAACTTGATGTAATGAAATAAATAATGAATAGAATGTAAAGAGTTTTTATTCAAAATTGAATGGAGGTGCTGTCATCAAAAACACATCTCACTGCGACACACGATTTCTAGTCATACAGTTGAGGTGTAGTAAGTAGATGAGATATTTAAATGAAATATTGTCGCGCTGGAGAGGTCTACACATTCTACAGACTTGGAAAAAACATCTTTATTTTGTAAAGATCTCTGCAAAAATCACACCATAATCATTTTAACATGTTTTTCCAATGGAAATTATCATTCCCTCTAATATATTCGCAATTATCAGTGAAAAATAATCGCAATCTGATATTTTTTCCCGAAATCGCGCAGCCATGGTAGTAAATCTTCCATTAGCATTAATATTACATTGCGCAAAATTCGTCTTTAGTCTTTCCAGCTATAGACGATGCAAAGTCACAGTTTGTAGTTAGTTTCCAGTTGTATGTACATCCTATTGGCTTATTACTAAAAACACTAGAGAAATGACTGAAATAGAGAAACTGAGTCTAAATGTGAGGACGGAAACAGTGACATGGTTATTATTGTTATTCATGTGTTCAGAGCTGTTATTTTAAAGCAGCCATCATCATCTGCTTGAACTTCTCCATATCCACCTTCTTCATGATAAAAGCCTTGCGAGCCTTCTTCAGGAAGCCCACAGTGTCTACTATCATCATGCCTCTGGTGTGTGTGCCCGTCAGCTCTACGCTCACTGGATAATAGTCGCTTTCTGTGATGAATGAATCGTCTACGGCGGCCGCCATGGCGTACGAGTCACAGGAGATGAAACCTGTGCCGGCGACAAACTCTTTCAGGACGCGCTCACTCTGCGACACCTCGATGCTGTGGCGGAAGATCTGTGCCATGAAGCGAGCTTTATCGGTGTCCTGCGCCAACCAGGCGTCGCAAAACTCCTGTCAACACGAGGAGAAATGTTTCTCTGATGAGTTCATTTGTGCATCAGAGGGAATATTCTCCATCCACAACCAGTGTTGATGGTAAATGTAGTCATTTGAAGCAAAACCTTCCTCAGTGCTATAATGACAAAATCTGTTCTTCCTGCATCCAGAGCTGTAATTAGACAGGACTAGCTGGATGCCAAGAAGAACTACAAACTAATTCAGCTTGGATTATTTTGGGTAACCAAGAATGGTCAAAGAGAGGACTTCCTTGTTCTCTTCGCTTGTATTGCAATGTGT
>CALSCE010009132.1:6801303-6814548 GCA_943593645.1 Bovichtus variegatus
CACACACACACACGCAGAGCTGTCTCACACCTCTCCTGGGTTCTCATTGACAATCCTGATCATGGCTGACACGGCGCCCTCCTTCTGAAGCAGGTCCAGACCGGGGGCGTTGGGGTCAGGAGCGTCTCCCAGCCCGTCCTCCCCGTGGAAGTGTCCCGCACTGATGGTGTTCCCAAGGATCGGCTTAGCTGCACCTTTAAACACTGGAATCTGGCACAGGACAAGAAGAAAGAAGAGCAGGACAGATGAAACCGACACACCACAAGGAAACATTCATACTGCTGTTATTACACAGCTTCAAAACTGAATATTGTCCATTTATGCAACATTAACATTTGTTGTTAAATTGTTGCAAACTACAAGATTAGATGATATAGACTATGAAACTACAAAAATTGGTCAACCATTAGATTTTAGCATAACATTTCTGCCAATGTAGCTAATATTGCAGATTATTCAATTCAAAACACTTTATTTGTCCTCGGGGGTCAATTTGCAGAAGCACGTAGAGCAGTACAATAACATGTATGAGAAAAATACAAGAAACTAAAATCTATACAGACTATATGTATGTCTATTTTACACGTCATTAATAAGAAGAATGTCAGAAACAAATCAGTACTTTTTACTCAGTCAATAAACCTCACTTCTGAACATGTTCCATATAAATGTATAGTATACAGTATGTATGCTATGCTGGTTCTTACTACAAATACAGTAATCACAAATGCACTTGTTCAATGAATATAAAAGGACTTGATGGTGTTCTGGTTCTGGGACATTTAATACCTTAAATAGATACAGTAGAGATCGATCATCTATATTTTTAGACGGGGTTGATCACCAGCTTGTTGATTAATGGCAAATCTGATTTAAAGATATTTCCATTGAGCTTCATGTGTAATACTGTGTATTTAATAGTGTTTGATATAATAATGATAACATGTTGGATGTTTTATGGCCTTTCTTCGAGCACCTAGCAAAAAGCAGAGAACACTTCCCTTTTCTTTTGGTATTAAAACGCAGTAGTCTAATATTGACATGTACTCATGCATGTACTTGATTTAAACTGCACTGCTGGTAGTTTACTTTTAAATAGTTTATCCCTTTCATCACTTGCCTGTACTTTTTTTTACTTTTAAATGGTAAATCTTCTACCTTTGCTGTAATTGTATTACCCTGTAAAGCACATTGATTTGCTCTGATGTATGAATTGAGCCGTACAAATAAAGTTGCCTTGAAACTTTTCTCCTCAAGCTAACTGAGCTCACACTGGTTCTGTACTTTTCTTCATTTCTTGCCTGACGTCATGTGGCTCGAGGAACCACAAGTTCAGTTTTATAAAACAGCTCACATGACGTGTGGAATTTCCTTTCACACTCTTGAATGAACACATTAGTTATGGTACAAAAAAAACCAACTAAAACCCCCTCACAATATTAACCATTTAATCATATCAGGATCATAAAATAACTACCGTGTATATAAAACAGTGCTGCACCCACCTCGAGTTTATTGCATGCTTGCAGAACCCGCAGTGTGTTCTTACACACATTCTCCACGGTGGTGTTCCCATGCACGCAGGTGATGCCCAGGAGCTCCACGTTGGGGGCGGCCAGCGCCAACATGATGGCCTGAGCATCGTCCACCCCGCAGTCTGCATCCAAAAGCAGCTTCTTACTCATCGTGGACCCTGAAGACCAGAGACTTTAGTCCAATAACAACAAAACACTGCTGTCCTGTTTATCCTACACTTTAGTGTTTAACTCCTCTGGTAAATTAGTAAGCTGGAGATAACATTTCCTCGACTATACGGTTATAGAAAGCTAAACTTTGTTGGTTGTTTAATTCAGAGAACTTCCATGAAACAGAAGCACATATTTTACAAGGCAACACCTACCTGTATCGCAGTGTGAAACAGATGAACTGTAGTGTTTGCCGGCTGCTACACTTCCTCTCACAGAGTGGAACCACCGCTGGTCAGCTGCAAACAACCTTTGAGCAGTAAGAAGGGAATCAAACTGAAGTATGTTATGTAAGTTATGTAAGCAAAAGTTAATAATAAATCAGCTTCTTGTTAGTCATCCAATGAAAGAAATGACACGCAACTTGAACCCGTGTACCTTCGGATAAATCCTTTTTTCTTTCTGAAACCAGTAAACAGAAAAGCGACGTTAATGCTTTTTTTAGTTTTTGCTTTTTTCCTTATCAATTGGTCAAATGAACATTAGGGGCGAGGGGCCGGCTGATCTCTCGCCGGTAATTTCAAAACAAAAGCCCTCGCTTGGTAAAAGACAGGCATTGAAGCTGCAAGAAAGTTTTTGGATATCGTGGGAACGACAGGAGAGGAAGTGTAAGGGCTGTTGAGAGGCTTCCATGCTCTCAGAGCCTACAGTGAGAAGACGAGTTTTATTTTTTAAAAAGAAGAAGAAGATACTTGCACCTGTCTGTGGGTGCATCTTAAATTACATCCACATTTCTCTCACTTGCGTATTCTCCGAACATCTTAGTCCCTCCAAAGAGGGGAAAAGAGGAAATGTGTTTTTAGGGAAATGTCTCTTTCCTCTGAAGCGTCACGTGAAGTGACATCCGCTTCTGATCCCAGGAGTTTATCTGCACACACTGTGCGAAGACTAATAAATGCACAGTTATCACTTGCACAGCAGCAGCAGCTGTTACCTGTTTAACACACACCTGCACATGAATACCAACATGCATTCTGTGTGTATACTGTGCGTTTATTTTACATACTCATTTTTTGCATTTGTATTTATTGATATTCTGATTGTGAATTGATTGTTTAATAACACAGAATATGATTGTGATGTATTTTGAACAGCGGAAATGACTTATTAGGCTTAATGTTTCAGGGAAAGTTGAACTTATGTGACTCCTATCAAAGCCGACGCTCAGGAATGATCAGTAATAAGTTTCACATGTACTGAACGGAAATGACGATAAATGTAAAAAGTGTTTCTTGTCGACAGACAAACTCTTGTACTCTCTCTGAATTCATTGTTTCTTCTAAATGAAGAAAGGAGTTTGTGCTCAGTTTTGTTCTTTACATCTACAATTAACACAGATATTTAAGTAGAAGGGGAATCAGAAAAACAAATAAATGGCAAAACTTCATAGCGATGCACTGGAGTTTAATGTGTCATCTTCTTCACTCCGGTATGAAACTGCAGTGATGTTGAAATGCATCAGATCAGGCCGATCAGCTCGTAAGGTAAGTTAGTAAGGTAAAGAGCAAAAAACAAAAAAGCATTGACGTCGCTTTTCTGTTTAATGGTTTAAGAAAGGAAAACGATTGATCCGAAGGTACACAGATTGATGATGAATAACTAAAAGGAAATTACAACCTCAAAGGGAACATTGAACCCCACTGGTGGAATAAGTATTTCAGTAAAAGCAATGTAGCAGTGAATAAATCTCCTGCATTCAAACTCTTACTGAAGTAAAAGCACTAAAAGGTATTAGCATCAAAATATACTTAAAGCACCAAAAAGAAAAAAGCACTCATTATGCAGACTGGCCCATTTGAGAATCAGAAATATTATAATAACTGCATTATAATCAGTGATGTATTAATGTGTGCATAACTGTAATGTTGCAGATGGTAAATGTGGATCTAATTGTAATTACTTTATATACTGCTGGTAGCTTAACCTACACTAATAGCCTACATCATAATGTACGAGTCGATTTGTATTTTGTATTAATAATCTATATCTGAAAAGTAACTAGGAACTACAGCTCAAATGTAACGCAGTATTGAAGTATAACGTAGCCTTAAATGGAAATACAAGTAGCTCAAACTCGTACTTGAGTAAATGTCGCCTACACACTTCTCATGATGTGTTTGAATATAGTTACAAGTCACATTTCTGTCTTCTGTGCGTTCAAGGGCATGAACATGTCTTCCACGCGCTGGTTGATGTATATAGTGAACAGAAACACAGAAACACAACAAGCGAACTCGACAGCTGCCGGAGAGAAATGCGTCTGAGGGAACTTCCTCAAACATCTCCTCGGTTAGTAGGTTAAAGTGTAAAAGTGCAGTCTCACCTCCGCACAGAGCCGCTGCAAACGTGGATTGTTGATGCAACATTTCGGACAATCACCGCCATGCAGACGGATGGAGACCTGAGAGGCGGACCACGCGGAGACCTCTCACTCTGACCGGATCTCTGAGCACCAGAACCTGCAGCGAGAAGCAGAGCAGCTCAGACTGCTGTCATGTGGACACCCCGACACTCACCGGAGACCGCGTGACATAGTGTGTACTTAAACACTTCAAGTCGTGCTTTATTTATTATTATTTTTTTAATGTCTTAAGTATACTGTATGTTGCATTGTTGGAGGAGCCACAGCGATTACTGAGAAGTTTTTTCATTGTCAATTCATCGCAGACTCCTTCAAAGAATGCTCATTAAATATGAAAAAAAAATAAAAATAAAATGAGAATATAAGACACAAAATAGGGCAAGTTAAAAATATAGGTCTAAAATGTTAACATACATAAAATACAAAATAAAGTAATGTTTATGTGTGGTAGAAAGTATTGAAAATGATTAAACTGAATGTAAACAGGAATGTAGTAAATGTATTCATTATGTCAAGTTATTTCTATATACATATACAGTATATACACACACACATATTTATAAAAGTATATATATATATGTGTATATATAGTATATATAGTGTATATATATATATATATATATATACTATATATACATAGAGATGTAGACAAGAATGTAGTAAATCTATAATGAAAAGCAATATATATATATATATATATATATATATATATCCTTTAACCAGGTAAAAGTGTCATCGAGTACAAATACACTAGAGAGGAGTAAATACACCAGAGAGGAGTACAAATACACCACAGAGGAGTACAAATACACCAGAGAGGAGTACAAATACAGTAAATACACCAGAGAGGAGTACAAATACAGTACATACACCAGAGAGGAGTACAAATACACCAGAGAGGAGTACAAATACAGTAAATACACCAGAGAGGAGTACAAATACACCACAGAGGAGTACAAATACAGTAAATACACCAGAGAGGAGTACAAATACAGTACATACACCAGAGAGGAGTACAAATACACCAGAGAGGAGTACAAATACAGTACATACACAGAGGAGTTGAAGGTGTGTGGGTGACACCATCACATTACTGATGTTGGACACACACAGACCTCCAGCTCAGCGCATTCAGCACGTGGGGAGTGAACGACTACATTTCCAGTCTGGACATTTGGCCATCGTTTGACTGTCGAGGTGATTCTTCTTTAACACACGCGACATCTATAGCAATGACGTCACTTCCGGTAAGGCGCTTAAAGAGGGGGGAGGTTTGTTTTGGTTTTGACTCCCGAACATACGTTTGTGTAAATTAAAGTAACAAGTCCGCCTTTTGTTGTTTACGTTACTGTTTGAATAACTGTCAAAAGTTATGAAAAGTGTCTCGAGATAACTTGTTATGATCTGGCGCAATATAAATGAAAATTGACATGACTATTGTTTTTTAATTTGGTTTCTTTTATATGTGTTCTTATAACTTTACTTTCTATGCACTTGTGTATTTCCCTTTGTGCATTGTGTATGCATACTGACAAATATCAGATTATATATATAATAATATATATATATATATATAATTGCTTGTGGACACAATATAATCTTATTCTATTTATTCTTGTGTTTATCGTAGTGACATTTATTCATTTTTAACATTTTATCTTTGTAAATTTTTGTTTTACAAAACTCTATTTATTATTGTCTTTTTTTTTTGCTTTTACTTTTTTGTCTCTGCTGTTTTAACCTTGCTCTATGAAGCACTTTAGGCTGATTGTATGAAAGGCGGCTTATAAATAAATTAGAGGTTAGTTGAACAATGACAGGATTAAAACTAGATTTTGACACACTGATGTTACAAAGCACAAGGTCTCATTTAATTTACTGACAAACTCATTTGGCACTGACAAGCCTTTATTCGTTATCCAGTTTGTCTTCATACCTCTGTGTGGGTGCAGGTGTCTCCCAAGGTCCTAAATGACTCAAAAACAATAGATAAAACTATAACAGCATTTGGCAACAACAGCCATATCAACATGAATAACTGTAAGCAAAATAAGCATTTTCAAAATAAAAATCCACTGTCTCTGTAAGTTTTGTACAAGAAGGTACATTGGAGGCCGGAGCTGGTAAACTGACAACAGAAGAGGCGTTGTTGATGGTCGGGAGAAAAATGCAATATGCATTATTTCATTTCAGTCTAAAAACATCTATCAAGTGATCATACTCTTAATCGCAACAGTATACAATTGCAATAATAGCAGTTTTTTTTTTTTATTATCTTCATGCAGGTTAAATTAATTAAACTTTTATCCAATTTCGATCACAAAGTTCTGCATAATTCAACTGAGTGCTGTAAAACTGTAGAACACACACTTTGTAACAAATAAAAACACTAGTTTGAAAGGCTATCGAACCACTACAGTGCTGCATAAAACCTTCAGAAATGTCTTAAATATCTGTAGATATGTTTATAGAATAATGTGATCCACCACTTATGAAGCCCACAATTTGTGAACCAGTTCCCCATCGATGCTTGCAGTGTAGCGTCAGAAGAACCTCAGAAGTCCCATCAGATGAGACATCACTGTTTTACAAATGCCAGACAGTGGTGTCAGATATATGTGTGCTTGTTGTAGAGAGTGTTATGGTGTTGAATATGTATGTGTTTGAAGAAAAAAGACAAGAAGAGGAGAAACATTGGGAAGGAAACAGACAACAGGCTGAAAGCACTGAAATAAATACTGTGCTTTGACTTCCACAGCTGTCATTCTGCAGCGCAGCTTATGTCCAGAGAAATATGTTAACAGGCAAAAGACAGGATCATCTAATCCGAGCTACACTCGACAACTTCACATGTAGGCAGCAGTCTTAAAAACATACTTCCAAGAAACGTTTTCTCACTTTGTAACCTCCACACGATCCCACTGCTGCTGTTACTATTGGTGTGAATTGTCGCCTCTAGTAGGAAAACTGCTCATACTCCACAAATGAAGATGAGATCTGCGAGATGTCAATGCAGCTGCACCTTGTGTCACATTTGGCCTAATGGAGCCTCAAAGAATAAGGCTGGCATTGTTCTTTATGTTTCCTTTTTGTCGACAAACCCCATGAAAAGACCAAAATCAACAATGCATTTTTTCCTCAATACTTTTCTACTTCCTCACCATGTCTGTGTCTCTCAGCCTCAAGCCCATTTACTACTCGTGAACACGTAAATCTATCAAATCTGCTCACAGATATATATTTTGAATTCTTTTTAAAAAGTGCTTATTGATTTCCTCATACACAAATAACACAAATGGTTGAGCAGGAGTAAACATTTGTTCGGGTCTATTTTCAGGGGCGGATTAATACAAATTTGGTGAGTGTGTGAGTTTCACAGCAGTAGCATTGTGTATGTGGGATTTACTGAAAATCAACTGCAGTGCCGATGTTCACCGTACTGAAGGAACATGTGAGCCAGTGCAACAGTGGCTCATTTAAGTGATTTTAATCGTTTTTGTTTCGTTTCAGTCTTTCCATTTGATTGGTTGGCGAATAAGAAACTTGTCCTTTAACAGACAAACAGATAACATCAAATAAAAAGGACAAGGACAAAATGTGTCCCACATCACCTTTCTAAATGCTGAGGCATTTGCACATCTTATTTCTAGGGACACACTTTACTCCTGATGCTACGGCTGGTGCAGCTGCACACAGTGTTGTCTGCACACCGGCTACAGTGCAACACAGAAAGCCTTCTTTACTGCTTCTGTCTGTGAAGTGGCTGTGAAGAGAGTGTGATTCTAGTACTACTGGAAGAGAGGGGACACTGCTATAAAACAATCTACAGTAGCACTGGCACTTGGACATTAATCATCTTAACAGTGACTAAGCACAAAACAAAGGGCTGTTGTTCCAGTTTGAGTTTTTGTATTTTTGTTTTGTGTGTGGTGCTATCATCACGATCCCCTTCAGTCTTTTGGTTTTCCTCCAGTTCGACGAGTCCCCTTAGGTCTCAACCTTCCCGTACGTCCCCTCTGGGGGGCGGTATTGTTTGGGGAAGGCCTTGAGCTGCAGAGAGTTAAAGGCGTATTTACGACATCCCACATTCTTCATGGTGTTCTCTCTCCTGCAGCCCTCACTGTGGAGAAACGGAAGCAGTGATTTTTTTTTTTTCATTTTTTATAATGAGCTGCAGGGGTAATAACATCTGTGAGATTTATGACTTTCATCATCAGCTGACCTGCGCATACAGTCCAAGGCCTGGTAGAAGACCTGTGGGGCGAGGGCGTGCTCCGTCTGCAGGATCTGACACTGCTCCAGGGTCAGCGACATGGCTGTGCGGTCCTTGGCGCTCTTACAGCTGGTGAAGCGCACTCCGTTCAGGCGCCGACATGCCTTTAGGGTTTGAAGAAAGAGATCGGAGGAGGAAGACATAGCTTTTAAATCAGAATCAGGTTTTCACATACAAGGAATTTGCTTTGGTGTGTTGGTGCATAACATAAACATGGTAAGAGGAAATGAAATGAAAGGAACATAAATAAAGAATACAAGAAAATTAGAATTAAATGTGAAGAAATATAATACAAATAGGTACAATATATCGGAATTAAAATAAAAGACGTATAGAAGAAAATTACAATAAAAATATGAAAGATACTATGAAAATATGTAGATTATATCTAGATTCAAATTAAAAGAACTGTGCAGTTGTTAGAAGTCGTAGTTTTGTGCAGAAATTTGCAAAATTTGTCCAAGGAATGTGCTTTGGTGTATTGGTGCATAACATACTGTAAACATCGTAAGAGGAAATTAAATTATAGAAAGATAAATATAGAATAGGAGAAAAATTACAACCAGAATATTAATTTCTTTTTTAAAATATGTACAATATATCTGAATTAAAGTAGCGGTGCAGTTATAGAAGTGGTAGTTTTGTGCAGAAATGTGAACGATTGTCAAAGGAATGTGTTAAGTTTCTCAGTAGGAAAAGAATATGCAATGTGCAGAGATATAGTCCCGAAGATGTGCGTTGTGCAGAGGGGATAAGAGTCCATGTCAGTGGGGGGTTCAGGGCCTTATTAATGAGGCCTGTTGCAGATCTCTGCACAGAGAAGCCATGAGAAGTAGGTCTACCTCGGCAGCTTGCCACAAAATCTCCACGTTCTTGCTCTTCTTGGCGTTCACATTCTGGCTCAGCTGTTTAAGCAGCTCGGGCAGACTGGTGGTGCTGCGGGAGCGAGGCAGGCCTGAGGAGAGAACACAGGGAGGAAGGGTGAGAACAACAAAATGCACATTCTCCTTCTGATAAAAGTGTTTTGTATGTAAACTCACAGTCTTCAGGCAGGACTTCTTTAAACTGGTCGAAGTACGAGCTGAGGCGAGTCATGTTCTCCATGTTGATCACCTCTTGTAGTGACGTGTCTCCAAACCTGGACACACACGGAGGATAATAGAGTTGAAATCCTGTTAATGTCCTGCCTCAAATATATAACATCATTTCAAATGATTATTCTTCTACTGTAAAAACATATGTCGATTTAACGTGTCACCCAGGAAACTGATGCTTTTAAAGCAGGGTTCATAGTCATAAATACAAAACATCACTTTGTTATTACTTCTATTCATTTTTCTTACTTACACCGTCAGATTGGATGATACTGCCTTTAACGTTTTATGTGCAAAATTTGTACATTAAAAGTGTTCTTGATAATGCATCACAACATTGTTCTTTTTCCTATTTCAACCTCATGAATGAGGTAACTAGTTGGTTCATTTACATGGATCTTTTTTTAAAAATATTTTGCAGTTTAATAAATTTTTTGGGGGGAAGAAATATTTACAAAACTGTATCTACATGGCAAATTGTTTTCATATAGAAGACTCTCCAAAAGATATTTTAAGAAGAATAATTGCACCATGCGGAATTATTGATTTTTGTTTATTTTAAGAGGGTTTTAAAGACCATTCCCCTTTTTTATTTGGTAAAAGCACCAAGGTAGGTGTATAATAGGTATGTTTCTTATGAAGATTATTTTACTATTTCATTGGAAAACTATAAAACGTACCACTATAAAAATTGACCTATTCAACCAAATTTGCCATTTTCCTCCGGGGTGCCCTTTCTCCTCCGTTTCCTTTCTGTCCTCAGGCCCTCAACCTTTCCTGTCCTCTAATGTCAGTGACTCACTTCTCAGCCAGCGTCTGCTGCTCGTTGATCCCCACATTGAATAGAACGGGCTGCACGCGCAGCAGCATCCCGTTCTGGATCTCTCGTGGCAGCGTGTCGAACATGGCCCCGGGCATCGGGACCCTGACGTTGAAGCCGTTCCTGTTTCCTGTGATCACCGGCAGCATGTCCGGGGCGAAGCCCGAAGTTGCCTGGGTAACTTTAAAGGTGACATTTCTCAGGTCCATCACTCCCACGCTCATATCCTCCAACATGGCCAGCTCCTCGCCTTCAAGAAACAAGGAGTCATCGCAGAGAAGTCACACATACAATTAACATCATTAACTCAACAAAGGAACTCCTGGTTTTGGGCTTTTAACTTTGCTTGTTTATCTGTCAATATCTCAAAAGCTGATTTCAGGGAACTGTGGTGAAAAGTTAGGCCATTATTTAAGGTCATTATAATTTGATCAATAACTCCTGAAGTGTGAGGCATAAATCCTAAATTCTGTCTTTTTTAAAACAGTTTTTCTACAAATTTCACCAAATCGGGTAAATCGAATATTTCTTTCAGCCCAAAAATGATAAAAAAAAATGTTATGCTACACCATTTTCCTTAAATTAGTTTACAATTATTTTACGGTGTGGTCCATTTCAAATAAACTGCCTAAACTTCTAAATGAATAATCAGTTTATTCAAATCAGATTTAGTTTCACCGACAGCGTTTGTCAATATTAGCAATCCTGCTCATATTGAGCCAATTGTGATGCCATGTTATGTATGAATGTTCACCAGCAACATGATACATTGAAATTGTCACAGTGGCAGTGATTTAAGATAAATCACAGCCACTATCAGCCAATTAGCATGATTGTCTATCACGATGTATATTTTGATGCTGATCTAACTCCAACATTTAACATTTCTAAACATTTAACAATAATAGAATTACAATTTCTGCAAGATTTGATAGTGCTTTTTCATCGTGCTGTGGGAGGATACTTTTCTAGAGAAGCATACATGCACACAAACACTCCTCACACACAGGTTACCATAGGTGCTGAGCAGGCCCTCATACTGCACCAGTAAACCGATGGTGTGTAGCTGCTTGAGGAAGCCCGAGTCACAGAGAGAGTTCCTCAGTTTGATGATGAAGCCGCAGATCAGCGCTGTCAGCTGTAAGAAGCACAACTCGTGTCACTACAGCGAGGCATTCTCATGTTTTTAATGCATATGATGCACACTGTGCCATGACAAGCGAGAAGGCGGAGGCAGAAGTTGACGGACCGTCTGGCAGAAGACGACGTCGCGGCGGTACTGCAGGGTGAGGCTCATGGCGATGGTGGGGGCGCTGTCCTGCATCAGCAGAAACACCATGGCCTTCTTGGCTTTGTCGCTCATCAGAGACGCACAATCCGTCAGCGTGGTGAGGAGAGGGTAGAGAGCGTCGCTCCACTCACCTGCAGACACAGCACACAGCACTGAATACACACATACACACAGTGGGAGCGCGCACACACTGTACATAAAAAGGCTGAATAAAAAATTGCATCTGCATTTAAAGACTTTGAAGAATTTATAAATGACGCTCTGTATTAAACCTTTTGAATGTTGCATATAAAGCAGCCCCACATGGACTTATGACTCCAATAAAAAACTTTGTTTCTTTATTTTGGTTTTTAAATTCAATTCACAATCTTACATTTCCACATGTATAGTTATGACATTTTGCAGATATCCTTGGAAATTAATAAAATATTTATTTATTATTAATTCTGGTTTTAAATATTTTTTAATAAAAAAAAATTAAAAAAAAGGCATTACACAATATATTAATATGGTTGGTCCTATTCTTAACTTTTTTCTATATTGTAAACAACTTTTACAGATTGACTAATACATGATATAATATTGCATTTTTTTTTTTTTATTCTTATATTGTCGTGACTATTTGGGTTTAATCCAGCACATACAGGATGATTTGTAGAGGAAATATTGCTCTCACCTGGAGACTTCTTTTCCACCTCTGGGCTGACATCTACGAGTGACAGAAAGTTGTGTTTAGACGAGGAGATAATTCCACTCCTACTTGTAACTCAACATTATATTTCAGATTTTAAATCCGGCAACAGTGAAGCAGTTAACATGACGAAGCTACAGTGGAGTGAAAGTTATGCAGGAGTGTAGTGAGAGAAAGATGATGATGGATGTTTTGGTGGAGGTGAGGATAGTGATGATAATAGAGGATGACAAGATGATGATGATGATGATGATGATGATGATGGTGGTAAATATTTGTCTCTATGCTCAGGATTTATCCGGATACACGTTCATATCAACCCTCAGCAGTGAGATAAATCAGTACATGACAGTGCCATCATACAGCAGTGTGTGTGTGTGTGTGTGTGTGTGTGTGTGTGTGTGTGTGTGTGTGTGTGTGTACCTTTCTTAGTTTTACCCGGCTCCTCGTTGGCGAGCAGGAAGACATCCTCCGAGCTGCTGTCGCTCTGGAGTTTGTCTCGCTGCAGCAACATGTTCACCCTCTGGATCACACAGTCCAGGCTCTTGTTAACATTAAGCCAAACCTTGTCCTGCACACAAACACATTACAAATCAACAGTAAAATAAAAAAAACACGTGAGCACAGACGTCAAAGAGGCAGAAGGACTTTCTCTTACCCACTCCTCCTCGTGCAAATCTGCCTGCAAGGAGACGCGCTTGTTTCTACTCCCTTCGCTGCTCTCCGTAGGAGCTGCGTGGCGAGAAGGCGAGGTGGCAGCACGAGACGGGGAGGCTGTGTGGCGAGGGGAGGGGGAGCGCGATGGGGGACGAGAAGAGGGTGAAAGGGAGGAGGAGGACGGGGACGGGGTGCTTTGCTGAGTGGACTCTGGGCGGGCAGCTGCCAGGGCGAGGATGGCTGAGGACAGCAGCTTGGAGTCGCACACGGTCACCAACTGACGAGTCTGCAGGAGGAGAGGGGGAGGAGAGG
>CALSCE010009132.1:6822336-6835317 GCA_943593645.1 Bovichtus variegatus
CTATTGAGGAGCATGAGTCTTCTCCAACACAGACTCAAATTCAATTTTATTTTATTTCAGACACATACTGTAGGTCCATATCAGTAAAAAAGAAATACTAAAAATAAATACAATACGAGGACAGCAACACAGAGATATATTCACAAGTCCACTGTGATGTATTCACATAAATATATATAAATATAAATATATATATATATATATATTTCTTCAAATGTTTCTAAAAGACAGGAGGTTCAGTTAAGGCCATTATAACTACATTTTTCAATTAATTGAGGTGGAAACATTACTCAAAGTGTCACATAAATTTACCATAAAGAAAAGCATTTTTCAAGATAACTCACATGGACTACTGCTCATAACAAGACCTTTTAACCTGCCAGTGTGGTGCGACACAAAAGCCACCAAAATCACAAAGAATCTTCCTCTAGGAGCCGCAGATATAAATACCAAACATGATCGTAATCTGACCTGCAGTTAGCAAGATATGAACAGAAAGACTCAACATCCAACATCTAACATTCAATTCAAAAATCACTTTTTCATGATATATAAACGGTGCCTTGTTCATAACAACTTCCTCCCTTTAACCACACACACTTGCACTAAGTGTTCGTGGTGTAACTCATAGTGAAACCGAGACACTCGTTTGTTATGTCCAATACTAATTTTGGATGATAATGCAAAGGGCTGCTCATCTTGTTACATAGAAGCTTAACACCCGCACCTGCCAAATATATGTGCAACAGCGAGAGAACAGGAACCTGAGGCTGTGCCAAGTGTGGCACACGGTGGAAACACTGGCGTAAGGGTGAGAATCAGCAACAAGACAATCAAGCTGCCAGCGTATTGATTTAGCTCCTGCACAACTAAGCACAAAAAAAACGCAGAAGACACAGGGGACGACACAGAAAACAGAAAAATGGTGCGTGATGAAAATGAGAAAGGTTAAGAGGAAAGGAAAAGGATGGAGCAAGGGGTCTGGAGGCTAACCTGAGCTGGAAAGTGCCTTAAATGGAGGTAAATATTTACATTTCCTGTGGCATGTCAGACTCAGTTAGCGTTTCCTCTCCTCCTCTACCATTGCTAAGAGTGATCAGCTGGAATACACGTCTCTCCTTCTCAGACCTGGTAGACCGAGAGCATATCTGCTCCTGGAAGTGTTTGTGTCTTTTGTTCCTGTGTATTTGACACTACGCTGACAAAAAGGATAACAAACGCGCGCGCACCGCTGTGCATTCATGTGTAAGGACTTCAGCATCAGCGGTCTATTTTTACACGTGAATCTGTTTTGACGTCACACAAGCGCGAGCATGAAATCCACCAGTGACGCACACACACACACACACACACACGACACTCAAAAGTCATCTGCATAGTCACACACACTAAATCCAGAGTGTGAGCGTGATGCTCTTTGCCAGTTTAATCTGTGTTTTGGCACCTTCGTGTGAGAAGATGACAATTACGGCGTAGATGCTCTGCCTCATTAGGCCGTGTGGGAGTTGTTGTCAATGGGAGCTGTCTTTTAAAATGCTGTAATCTCCACTGGCTGGGCCACTGTGGGAGGCTCTCTAGGAAACCCACTGTGGATCTAATGGAAAAGCACAGGGAGCCACAGATCAACATCATCACATCTGTCAGCCTCACGCAGTTTGCTTGAAGGAGACAAAACGCAGCTGAAACATATCGTCCAATTAACTAATCGGAAAATTGATTAACAACAATTTTGGTGGTTGTTCAATGCAACAATGGCAAACATGCTCTGGTTCTGAAATGTGACGATTTTGCTGTTTTTTCTTTGTTTCGTATGTACGTATGTACGTGCCATTTCATGTAATACATGACTAATCAGTGAATCATTACAATATCGAGCAGATAATCTAAATAAAAATTGAAAGCCTGTTTTTTAATATCAATTAATATACTGATTATTTTCTGGTAAATCTATAAAATGCCAGAAAATTGCAAAAAATGACATTAAATTCTTAGTCGACTAACTAACTAACTACTCATTTGTAAAACTGAGTTTCTCCACAAAGAATCCTGCACAAGCACGACTTTAAATATTGTGCTCATAAGTTTCTTGGAAATAAGTCATTCAGCAGGTAAAAATGAGTAATCGACTAAAGAAATCTTCGTCTTAGATCAATCTTATCCCTAACAGCAAGCATCCTCGTGATGAAGTGCCGCTGACCCGCTCCACTGCTGCCGCTCCGTAGATGACCTCTGACCCCAAAAAGCCAAAACAGGTCAGTGTGAGACGGACTATTTTGGTTTTAAGGTGAGAAGAAGAAAGATGGCGTACATGCAGCGAGGACAGAGAGGATTCAGGTGGTAGTCGCCGGTCTTCCGGGACGTTCTGGAGACAGAAATGACCCAGTTAGTGAGGCTGGCTGGCGGCACACAGCTGCCCCCTGCAGATGCTGTCAGTACCGGCTGCACTGCGGTGTCTCTGTCTCTCAGATGTCCTCATCCTAAACTCGCCTCCTCCTCATCTCTTTAAATCTCTCCCCCTTCTTCTGCTCTGTCATCATTTCTCCCCTTTTGTCTTTTGGTGCTCCAGCACATCTCCCTTTCCTGTCTCCCCCTGTGACAACCAATGTGCCTCTCATTTTCAGTCTATTGATCCTGTTTCAGCCCAGAGCTGAGCTGTGCCGCTCTGCCGTCCCTCCCTTGAGTCTGATCTACAACCGTCTACTTGATGTAAAAATGTCTGGCGTAACCATGGACACATGGGCGGCTGACTCCATCCACACATCTATAAACTGCTCTCTGATCAGATTGATGAAAGAGGAGCTGAATATGCAAACGTGTTTACTCCCGAAAGGAGAACGTTTACCCACACACACACACACACACACACACACACACACACACACACACACATGTGAAGAGGAAGTAACGTCACGCATAAAGAAGCTCTTGTTACCAAGACAGCAGTAAACTGAAGATGAGAAATAAACCCTTTGATGACGATAAAGCTGCAACGAACAATTATTTTTTATTATCGATTAATCGACCAATTGTTTTCTAGATGAATCGAATAATCGCTTGGTCTAAAAAAAATGTTAGAAAATAGTGAAAAACATCCATCCCAGTTTCAAGGTGATGTCTTTAAAAGCCCAAAGATATTCCATTTAATATGATAGAAAACAGAGAAAGCAGTATGTCTCCATATTTGAGAGGCTGAAAAAACAGCATTTTCTCACATTTTTGCATGAAAAATGACTTTAACGATAAATCGATAATCAACTGATCGGTGCAGCTCTGGATGACGATGAATGAACTTGTCACTGATGCTACAGGATCACACACACACACACAGAGTGAATACTGTAAGTTGATCTATACTGTAGCTATCAGGAGGAACACTGAGGGCTCATTTAAGTTAAGAAACCTTACATCTTATCTCTCAAAAAGCTTCCTCACAAATAGGCACTGCAGCACACACAGATGCAAGAGACGGACAGAAGCAGAGAGATAGTTAGAGGTGAGCCACAGCAAGTGTAATGTTGTTCCCCCTCTGACATTAAAAGAGTGAAAACAATGATTCAACAGATCTAATGTAATCCTTCCGCTCTGTGGGGAGCATCTGGGAGGCCTGCAATGGCGTGACACGTACTTGCTTCATGAGCAGCACATCCGGTTTTAGATGCACTATGTGTAAAAACATACATGTAACATTATTATCCACAATCCTACATCAACACTCACCTGGCCCCTTTGTAAACCTGCGTTAAACAGGGTGTCAACCTGCCTGTTTACCTGCCTGGGTGCGTGCAAATAAACAGACAAGAGGCCAGAGCTGTCCAGTAGAAATCTATTTATGGCAGCATTGGCCAATAATATTGTCATTATACTGGCGTGGATACATATTTATTCAGTGACAGCCGGACAATAACAACTATTGCGTCATGATATCTGCTGATGCTCATTCAGTGATGCTGCTCCATGCTGCTGCAGGATGTAGCCTACAATTCGCACAATTAAACACACGTCATGTATAAGAATAAAACACAGATACATCGACATTTGAGACCTTGCCATGGCTGTAAACATCTTAATCTGCTGCTGCTGCTGCTGCGGGGTGCTGTTCTCTCTTTGTGGGAATATACGGCCTCGACAAACCGAGACATGATGACATGTCAAATGGGAAACACAGGCAAAAAAATAAATGTATCATACCGTTGAGAGAAATGCGAAGGTTTCTTTCCCTATAGATGCGCATCCTGGTTGCTACTCGACGATGTCTGCAGTCAGGACTCGCCCCGACTCTGACACATGAGACGTAACAGCGCCGCTGGGCGCAGCTCCTGCTCTCTCCACTGGGGGGCGCGGTCGACCTGGCCTGCAGGGAGCGACTGTGAGGCCAGATTATTAAAACAGCACATTTCAACAAAGTGCTTTACATAAAACATTAAACGCATTAAGAAATAGCGCGAAAAAAACACGTAAAAAAAAAAAAAAGACAGTTTAAATACAATTAAAAACATTAACGAGCCAAGAGAATAGAAATGAAAACAAGCTAAACAAAAAAGAATAAGACAGATTTACTGTAATAAAAGTTACAGTGCTGTTTAAGATCTGTATAGTTATTTGATTTATTTATACCACCAGAGATAACCTCACATGCTGCTGTAAAGAAAGCTTGTGTGTTTGCACATTGAGCAAAATAACAGCTGCTATGTCACTTAAAAGCAGACATAGTAACCAATTGACTTGTTAAAATGTTGACCTACTGAATCATTATTATGAGATTAGCCAAAAATGATTGTGGAAATGCGATAAATTATGAAAAAAATTGAAAATAGTAACTGTCAAGTCAAAATGATAAAATACCAAGTGCAAAGGGACAGTGCAGATAAAAAAAACAAAATAAAATGAGTGGGCTAACACATTGAATAAAACAGGCAACCACATGTGTAATAAAATAAAATAAAATAAAATAAAATAAAATAAAATAAGTAGGCTAAAATATAATATAATAATATTTTTTTAACGAGTTCAGAGGTCCCAAGCAGCTCCTGATATAGAGGCTCTGAGGGGTAAGTTTCTCAAACACATGTATCACAGACATTGCAGGTAAACACACACACACACACACACACACACACACACACACACACACTCTGTGTACAATACTGCTGCACACATCCACATCATCAAATTAGAATTTAGATTTGTCATTCGTTTTGGAAATGCTGCCTTCATATCAGCTGATTCAAATGCAATATTTATAACGTGTTTTAAATAGTCAAGCTTCTCTCTTTCGTGCCTTTATTATGTGTGTTTGTAATTCTTTGTGATTACTGTATGCACTATCTACTCTACTCTCTTTAAATCAAATTGATATTCTGTCATTACTAACATTGTATCTCTCTATTATTGCATGCTCTATACTGCATCTTAAAAAAAGAACCAATGTATATTACCCAAATTTAATTTCTTAATTTTTCACAATTGAGTCGTTTGCTCCGTGCAGGCTGTAACTCAGAAAAGACTTCAGGTAAATCAGAGAAACTGCTTGAATTAAAAGTGAAAGTTGAAAATCGAGTCGTTCAGGAAACTTGATGTCCTGAATGTCCCGCAGAAACAGCGCGCCCCACCCTTCTGATCCGCTTCAGGTGGCACCCAATCAGAGCAGGGCTCGGGGCCGCGCCCTGCCTGTATCGGACTTCGTGGACGCGCTGCAGGTAAACCACAGGTGCGTTGTCCTGCTGCACTTTGAAGGAGACTCACTCGGACCACACAACCGTGAGCTCTGGAGAAAAGTGAACTAAGGCTTCACCGTTGAAGATAGAGGAAATACAAATTAAAAAAACAACTCTGAGACGTTGGATGGATTGATTGAAATCCGCATCAATTTGGATTACTGTGTAGGGGCTGTGGCTTTTGTGCACAATGGATTTAAGCATTATGAGAAGAACAGGAGTTTTACTCATTATTTTCACGTTTTCAAGTCTTCTGTATGGCTCCAGAGGAGAAATCCCACCAAAACCAACCAGCGGTGTCACGATTCTGCCCCCGGTTAAGCCCGATAATGCCCCCCAGGCCTTTCCAGACGCGGAAAAGGCAAGTTTGCCAGTGTTTACAATGGATTACCCAAGAATACAGATACCATTTGAGATCACTCTCTGGGTGCTGCTGGCTTCATTCGCAAAGATTGGTGAGTAACAGGCTGGAGCTGGTGATTTTATTGACTTGAGTTCAAATCTAAGTGCTTATTTTGTCAATGATAGGTGTGACCTTTTCATAGAGGATGCAGGTGCGCTCTTTCCAGGCAGCCCTGTTCCTGTTCCTGAACTAAAGTCACTTCTCTTTTCTCAGGTTTCCATGTGTACCACAAGATCACCATCTGGGTGCCGGAGTCGTGCCTTCTGATCAGCATTGGTCTGATTGTGGGGGGCATCATGCACTCAGTCCACGAGGAGCCCCCTGCTGTGCTCAGCAGCAATGTCTTCTTCCTCTACATGCTGCCCCCCATCGTCCTCGACTCGGGCTACTTCATGCCCACCAGGCCTTTCTTTGAGAACATCGGCACGGTCCGTTACAAATCAGCCACAGTTTCCCACAACGGATTTAACTCCTCGCCCTCCTGTAAAGACAACTTGACGTTTGTGTTCGCAGGTGTTGTGGTTCGCAGTGGTGGGGACTCTGTGGAACAGCATCGGCATTGGCATGTCTCTGTTTGCCATATGTCAGATTGAGGGCTTTGGCGTGCAGGACATCAACCTCCAGGAGAACCTGCTGTTTGCCACCATCATCTCGGCCGTGGACCCCGTGGCCGTGCTGAGCGTGTTTGAAGACGTGTCTGTGAACGAGCAGCTCTACATCGTGGTGTTTGGGGAATGCCTCTTCAATGACGCTGTCACTGTGGTGAGTGGGCCAAGAGACCCCCGAGGTGTTTGAGCAGGTTTTGCGGGAGGTTGTGGCATGTTGGCCTGCTCTCGCTTGTTGTGAAAACATTCAGAGGAATTCGCAAGGTGCCACGACAAACAGTTACCAATGTGTTGATCGCATTCTGATGACGAAATACACCCCGAGGGTGCACACAGGGGCCCAGCAGGCCAGTGGGGACAGATCAAATAAAAGTTGTTTGGGGAAAGTGCTGCAACAATTAGTCGATTAGCCAACTATTTTGATCGAGTAATTTTTCATACAATAATGGTAGAAAATACTGTTTTCAGCCTCTCAAATATGCTTTGCTTTGTTTTATATCATATTAAACTGAATATCTTTTGGACTGACAAAACAAGACATTTAAAAACATCACTTTGGACTTTGAGAAACTGGGATGGACATTTTGAATAGACCTAAAGATTAATCGATAATGAAAATAATCGTTAGTTGCAGTCCTAATTGCTGAAGTGCTGCAACTAGTGTGGGAACAAAGCGTAATCACACGCACGTAGTTCATCATGGAGACCATTGTAACTCCACCTACCAGTTAGGACCCAGTTTGGATCCTTCATTTGAAGACTGCCATTATATGAAATGGTAGATCCAGTATCTTTTTGTCTGGTGCTTTTCTATTCTTTCCCTAAAAGCTCAGCTCAGGTTTCACCAGATACTGTCCAATTAGTCACTCTCTCTTCTAGGTTAGTATGCATGTATGATGACATAATGTGTATCAGAGTGCTGGCAAGATTGTTGAACAGATGCATATGAAACAATTGAAGTGAAGTAATGTTGTTAGAGACAGATGTGTCCACATGTCTGAGCCGGGTTCTATTTTGCTCAGATTGCCGCCAAACTAGTTTCTGAGGCTCTGCTGCATTTGGCTGTTTTTGGGAGGAGTTAACACATCATCTGAAACTTGACTGAACTGAGCTCATGCTCAAATTTCCCCCCGCCCCCCCTCACCCTCTTCCTATTGTGTTCAAACACACCAAACCACCTACAACAACCGGCTCTTAGCTTTGGTGTGGCGATCCTTTTGTTTAGTACACAGCAGTGGAGCTGATGCAGACAGTGAAGACAAACATTTACCCAGGAGACGCTCAGGCGTGGTCTGCACAGAGAGATTCAAACAAGATTTAATATTTGCCAAAAAGTAGCAATACTTCCGATGAGCACTGCAGTCACTAGTTGGATGAAAAGCAGTGACGGTTGTAGGGATGGAGAAAACCCACAGAAAGTCCAGTAGGGTCGTTTTGTTAAAAAGGTGGGGTCCCAGAGTCCCTCGCTCCACCCTTGAGAGTGCCATGTTATCATCTGTGCAAATATAAAACAAGTAACTGTTGCCACCTTACTCTACACACAGATCTGCTTTCATTGAATGTTGAATTTGGCTCTTGTTTGCCTTCTCTCTCATCTGTCAAAGGCTTGTTAACGCACGTGTTTCAGAAGTGTTTTTTTTTTTTTTTTAAAGGACAAGTCTGGTGATGTTTTGAATTTTGGCCCATGAGAACATTTGATCTACTGCCAGTCAGTCCAATCCCCTGTACCATAGAGATCCATTGTTGTCCCAAAGCTATTAGAAACACATCAGCGACATGTTCCTCCATGGGCGCTGCAGTTTATTCAGAGTCTATCCCACCAGGCCTGTTCTTTTTGTCGGGTTGTACGTCCGTCCCATTCTTGTGAACACGATGGCTCAGGAACGCCTGGGCAGAATTTATCAAATTTGGCACAAATGTCCACTTGGCCTCAAGGATGAACTAATTACAATTTAGGTGTTCAAAAGTCGAGCTCACTGTGATATCACAAACATGTTTTTGGCCATAAACTCAAGAATTTGTATGCTAATTGTTCAATTTTAGACATCAGGTAAAATGATGACGTTAGGACATTTTGGACAGACATGGATGTAAACTGCGACTTGACTGGTTGTCAGAGGCAAACAAAATTCAGAAAGTTTTGCAAAACCGACTGCTGTCTGGTTGGTTTTCGTCTTTTCATGGGATTCGTTGAAAGAGAACAAAAATATAAAATATCACTAGCCGTATACTTAAAATGAGCCATGTGCTAGGTAGTTATGCGAGTTAAGGACTTTGTGAACACTGGAAATCTTGTTCTGCTCACTAGCTATTTGCTCGTAAACATGAAGATCAAAATGAAATTCCACAATTTTCCTGCCAGTTAAACTGCGACTGATCGTCTCTGACCACCTCAAAGAAAATGTTAAATGTGCTCTATGTCTGGAATTTTATCTTTTGCCTTTAGGCTTTCACAGTTTTCAATATCTACATATTTCTAGCTTTCTCTGAAAATGCACTTTTATTGATTTGGTGCAGATTTTAAACTGCCACATCTCCGTGAAAACAGCAGCGAGTTGCCCTTGTTCATTTTCAGAACACGAGGAAAAGGAACAAAGACGATTGCTCTGGCGAATGCTCTTTTTCCGTGAGTCATTCAGCGCGCTTGGTGTAATGACGTTATCTGATTGCAAACAGTGCAGAGTAAATATTTCAATAAATCAATGTTATCTGCTACTGTGTCGTTACAGGCCGCAGCCTCTGACACCGCCCATGACCTCACGCAGGCTGGGCTGTTTGTGCACATGGAAAACTCTGTGTCTGCATGAGTGTTTCAACATGTGTGTGTGTGTGTGTGTGTGTGTGTGTTTTCAGGTGTTGTACAACATGTTCAACTTTGTGGCGGAGATGCCGGTGGTGGAGCCAGTGGATGTTTTCCTCGGGGTGGCGCGGTTCTTCGTGGTCGGGCTTGGTGGGATGGGCTTCGGCATCCTGTTTGGCTTCGTGGCCGCCTTCACTACAAGATTCACCTCCAAGGTCCGAGAAATCGAGCCACTCTTCATATTCATGTACAGCTACCTGGCCTATCTGGTGGCCGAGCTCTTCGCCATCTCGTCCATCATGGCGTGAGTAGAAAAGTTTTTCCAGTTTCAAATGGTTAACGCTGGAAGAACACGGCAGCAACACAGCTGTGGTTTATGTGTTTCTGCAGCATTGTGACCTGTGCTCTCACCATGAAGTACTATGTGGAGGAAAATGTTTCCCAGCGTTCCTGCACAACCATCCGCCACGTGGTCAAGATGCTCGGCTCCATCTCCGAGACCCTCATCTTCTTCTTCCTGGGGGTCGTCACCATAACAACAGAACACGAGTGGAACTGGGGCTACATCCTGTTCACGCTGCTGTTTGCTTTTGTGTGGAGAGGTCTCGGTAAGGAGAGGGCAGCGGGCGTCTGTGTCACGTTACAGGCCAGGTTCTGTTGGTCTGGGCATCTGTCGGTCTTGCTGCAGGATTAAAAGCGCGCTGTGGAGTTTTTGATCACTAGTAGTGTTTTGAAGCAATGTCCCTGTTTAGTGTGTGTCATGCAAACACTTAAGGACGCACAAGCTGGCGCCAGTAACGTGCCAACAAAGGCAGGAAATAAGAAGACTGCTAGCAAGTAAACCAGGATGTAAACCGTATAGGATTCAAACAATTTTGCTTTGTAAATGTTTTATGATGGAAAAATGCAATGAACTACTTTGTCAGACTTAAGGAATTCACACAATACAGTTTGGTGAATAACACTGACTTTAAACATAACCTTTGTTTGTGTACAAGAAAACTCCACGGGACACCTTTTAACCGTTTGTCGCCATAGCTATGAGCTGAGAGTCTGCAAGAATATCAAAATACTGAATTAACTCAACCCTCTCTGAACCAGGAAGCAATACAGTTTAGCCAAATGTCCACTCACCTTCTGGATCTGTTTAGGTGTCCACCCAACTATTGGCAACATGTGGCTAAATCTAGCAGCTTAATGTTAAAAAGCTAGTTAACCTGGGTAACATCATCCAGGGCAGCAGCTGCACTTTGGGTTTATCAGCTGCTGGAAACGAGGTTGATGAGTGAATCAAAAGAGTAAAGTTGTGACGGTCGAGTGATAATTATCTGTGGTTTCAGAACTACAAGCGACCCCCTTTACATCACACGTACTCCTTCGCTTTAGACTTAAAATAACTTCCTTATTTTCCTTCCCTTCCAGGTGTCCTGGTGCTGACTCAGATCATTAACCCTTTCCGCACAATCCCGTTTAACTTGAAAGACCAGTTTGGTCTGGCCTACGGTGGTCTGCGAGGTGCGATCTCATTCGCCTTGGTCTTCACTCTCCCTGATAACATTGGCCGCAAGCCGCTCTTCGTCACCGCCACCATTGCGATAATCCTCTTCACTGTCTTTCTTCAGGTAAGAGAGCGCCTGTGTGCCTAATAGGAGAAACCTTTTACACAGTTGTTTGCTGCGAGTCATTCGTGTCAGTCTAACTTCTATGAGTCGTAGTAGTAGTTACATTAAATAGAGAAGGAGTATCAGTCAGAGAGAAACTGACTGGTGTCCTGTGTCATGAATTTCTTTTTAAGCTTGGACCACACCACATGATTTAAAGTCCAGATCAGAATTTATTCCGTTATCTAGTAAGTTGTCCGTGTCCGAGCCAGTCTGAGTTCAAACCGGTACATCAAACATCAAGTACATCAAACATCAAGTACATCAAACATCAAGTACATCAAACCGGTCTTTGTCCACCAAAACAACCAGAACTGCTTTTTTACTGGATCATGTAGCTTTGAATAAAATGAACGCCCAGTATTTTGACAGTCAGTTTGAATTTTAAAAGTCTTCTGATGTTTTTTCCCTGGGTTCTGCTGAATCCGTGATCTTTCTCTCTCTCCTCCTCAGGGCATCAGCATTCGACCTTTGATCGAGTTCATTAATGTCCGCAGAACCAACCGCAATCTCGACACCATCAACGCGGAGATTCACTCCAGGGTATGCCACGGACTGTGATCGTTGTGTGTGTGTGGTGGACAGTTTGTTTTTTTGTGCGCCTGGTTAACCGGTCCGTCTCCCTGTTTGCTCTCAGCTCATGGAGCACACCATGGCCGGCATAGAGGACCTCTGTGGGCAGTGGAGCCACTTCTACTGGAAGGACAAGTAAGAACTTTCTCTCCTCCCGTCTTACCACATGTAGTCACAGGTAGCCTGCAAAATGTACACATTCATATTTGACTACTCACAGCGTTGTGTCACTTAAAGACTAAGAGCCTGCAGTGAAACTGGAGGAGAGGCGGCAGTTTCAGTTTACCTGCATTGTTGTTTTGTTTGACAATGCTATTGTTCGCTCCGGGACTTTGTGGGAATGTTCAGCTTCCGCCATCAGCAGTGACACGTCTCCCTCAAGCTATGAAATGCTCTCTTTTTAATCTTTCGCCCTCACTGTTTTAAATATTTACATCACATGAATGCATTGTATTACAACAGTCTTCTGGTAGTTGTGTGTGCTTGTGCATAGTTACCTTCTGCAGCCAATGTTTTTTGTAGATCCAATTTTTCTTTCTTCAGCTATTAACTTTGCACAATGCTGCCTATTATTTAGAACTTTGCAATAATATTAGTTTTTAATATTACTTAAAATGTTACATTTTCTTGGTGGAGAAACCCAGTTTTAGGTTGTTAAAGGGTTTACGTCCACGCTGTAGTCTCAGGAAAACTTAATATAGAATATTAATATAACTTGCACCTTTGACAAACTTAAGTGTAGTTTTGTGGGCATTATAAACACACTTCTAAATAATTACAGTTGCTATAAACCTCCAGTAATTAACCTAGTGATATATTATATAGGGTTTACTTCATGGTAAGTTACTCATGTCAACAAATCGATATTTCTCCTTGTTATATTCTTACAATTTTCCAGTTTTCCTTGTAGCTTTGTTCACACACAAATGCTTTTCTTGTGAGACGGGTTCCTCAAGAATTCAGATTTTCAGTTTGATAAAACAAGTCAAAACATGCTGTTTAAAAATGACGGTAACATACACATATTAGGACAGTGAAATATTTGTTTTGAATTTGTACTCCAACACATTGCATGGAGTTAACTGACTTAAGCTTTAAGGGAGTTTTTAGGGTGTTCACATCCATATATATATATAAAAAAAAAAAAAGGGTAAACAGTGTAGCCTTTTTATACACAGTCCCTCAATTTTAGGACAATTCAGCAGGACAATGATCGTAAACTCGC
>CALSCE010009132.1:6835717-6854753 GCA_943593645.1 Bovichtus variegatus
TCCTTTCTCTCCTTGTCAGGTTTATGAAGTTCAACAATCGATTCCTGCGCAGGATCCTGATCCAAGACAACCGGGCCGAGTCCAGTATTGTGGCGCTGTATAAGAAGCTGGAACTGCAGAACGCCATGGAGATACTGGACACCGTGTCTGCAGACATCAGTGCTGCGCCGTCCCTCGTCTCTCTCTAGTATGCAACCTTTATCATGTCTCCGTTTTTTGTCTGCTCAGATCAAAGGAGCTGAGAGAGTCATTTTGTTTTCATCTCTCTCTCTTTTAGTGAAGAAAAGAAGAGCTCTGCGAAACCCAAGAAGAAGTTCCTGGCACCTGACCTGAAGAACATGCATGACATCCTGTCCAAGAACATGTACAAGATCAGGCAACGGGTGAGATATGAGAAACTCCCGCAGGATAACAGCTGTGTGCTCACCATTCTGCTTTCTTCCCTTTTTCCTTTCTTCTCTTATCATAGTGGTGGAAAGTAACTAAGTGCCTTTTATTCAAGTAAATATTTTCAGTACAGTTTTTTTGGGTTTGTACTTTTACTTGAGTATATGTATTTTATACTTTATACATACTTCACAATATTTCAGGAAGAGATATTGTACTTTTTACTCCACTACATGTATTACTCCATACATCTGACAGGTTACTAGTTTTATTATAAAGAACATAAAAAGCGTATTTGATACAATGCACTGACACTTATCATCCCTCTATGCCTCTCATGTGGTTTCATTTAAATAGTTGTTTAGGTCTAAAAGAGGTAAAAGTATCCAAATATTTTACAAAAACAACAAAGATGAGGAGAAAAGTTCAAAGAATGAATACAATCTAATAATGTTGTATTTAAGATTCAGTCACAAGCCATTTCCGCAGAATTAGTACTTTTTTATACTTGTGCATGTTGACTTAAGTAGTAGTAATGCAGGACTTTTACACGTTGGTACTTACTTAACAGCTAACACAGGACAATAGGCAGAAATTACGACCACTTTGCTTCGACCGGCTCTGTTAGATGGAGTAAAGGCAGAAAGCTCCCGCCCCCCTTCATGCATTTGCATTTAGCTGTTGTTGGAGTAAACCTTCAGCTGCTTTCAGTAAATACAGAAAGTGTTTTGCCTGCATGGATCAACAACAGCAGCCCAGTCTCGCATGTGCTCCTCTACAAAACTGAAAAAGTCCTAAATGAAGCCACATGGATCTTGTTTTTTTCAAAATACACAAGTTCTGATGTCCTCTTTGAGCACTGCATCACATTATTATACCTAGAATCCTGCGCTCTCTGTTTGTTCGACACGCTTGTCTGTAATCGGGTGAATTTACATTATTTTCGTCGGGACACACAGACTTTCTGTACTCTCACAATGATATTCTGACTCCAAACACTGACACTCTGTGACACTGCTTTGTATAGACAGACTGCGGCCGGCAGCATTTTTCCATTAGTGCAATGACATCACCCACAGAGACGCTGTGATGTGGCGACAAATAGGGAGCATGTGCTTCTGTTCTTGATTAGACAAATTGTCTTCTTATCTTGTTAGCCCCTCTTTTCAAGTCTCTCACATCATTACAGTTCTGACTCTCACACAAATCCTGCGTCACCTTCCGTCTGTGATGTCGATAGTTTAAACATTTGACATCCTGAGAAGTCCATTCGGCAAACTGGTCTTGATCTGAATGACTTTTTATTTGATTGTGACGATGAAATATAACATAGTTCCAACACAGAGCATGAAACTGATGCGCTGCACAGAGAGTTTATAGCACATTTTCAACTCTTGTCTCTCGCTGTGCTTTTTACATGTGCAGTTAAATACCACAATACACACCAAATATAGATATGCAATAAAATGCACATCCCTGCCCTTTTGTAAAACTTGTATCACGCTGGAGTTGTTGCATTTAACCACAGTGTGCCTCGTGTGTTTTTATTTATTTGCAGTGATGGACAGTAACCAAGCACATTTACTTTAAGTTCACAGCAACACGTGAATGCATCAATAATTCAAATTAAAAAATGAAACGTATATTATTCTGAGATGTGCCATTGTGCAGAATGAGTACTTTTACTGTTGGTACTTTAAGTATATTTTGATGCTAATACTTTTACCTAAGTATTTACCAGAGTATTTCTACACGGTGGTATTGTTACTATTACTTAAGATCTAAGTACTTCCTCCCCCACTGTGTATTTCACACTGTATAAGATGGAAATGCAAATTGTAATGTCACCAGAACAGAATATTAGACTGGTTCCTTTTCTGACTGATCAAGGTGAACTACTGCGAAATAGATAAGAGCCTGAGACGTTTCTCTAGAGAACAATGGCAACCCCAGAGTGTTTGAAGTGTTGGTTTTAGTTCCTAACTAATAGCTGCGTGACAGAAAGATCTATGTTGACGCTGAGGTTGACGTTGCACGGAGGAGGTTAATGTGGCAGCTCGTAAAGCACAAACGGAGACATGGACCCTTTCAGTTCAAACAGGTGTGGCCAGTTTTGGTTGAGTAATCCGAGCTTTGAAGAATGTCGTCTCGTCTGAAAGCATTTAAACTGTCTATTTGTCTTGTTGAGCTGAAATCATTGTTGCCGCCTGTTGGCTCACCTGTGCATTTATTACAGATGGGTTAAAATAAAATAAAATAAAGGTAAAAGGTGGAATCTGTGAGCTGGAATCTGCTGTGTAATGTTTGTACCTTTTTTTTTTTTACGGTTTTCTTTCACTAGACTGTGGCGTACACAAATAAGCATGCCCTGCCCAACGACAGCCACGCCAGAGAGATACTGATAAGACGCCACACCAGCATTCGCCGCAGTATCCGACCTGGCAGCTTTCAGTCAACGGTGAGCATGAATCTCTGTAACTGTGGCTGGTATAGACTCAGGGTATTACATGAGTTATACGGTACGTTTTCAGCCTCTGAGTTTAAAGTAAGGAAGCGAGAGAAGCATTGAACCTCGTGAGAAACAAGGCACTTATCTCTCATCGCTACTCTGAGATGAGCGTGTGCCATATTAAACATGTTCTTTTTCCTCATCCCTTATTCTCTTTTTTTCTCTCTCTCACTCTTTCCATTCTGCGGTTTTATTCCCATGTTAATCTCAGGTGGTGCCAAAATCCCACAAATACTTCTCTCTCCCTGCTGGGAAAAGTCTGGACTCAAAATTCCCCCCTGGGAGGCGGAGCTTTACAGGTGAGCTTTTCAAACTACTTTTAAACGCAAGATTCACTTTGTTGTTGTTTTTTCTTTTTTTTTTTTGCCAAAGCTTTTGACCGTATCTCAGTTCCCTCAACTAGATGACTTTTGAATAACATTTGTGATCCCTTGACTTCACTTCTGGTGCCATCATTAGGTCAAAATCTCCATTTGTCCAATACTTTATTTTATGACCAAATACCTGCAGCACTAATGACATTCCCATCAGACTTAGCTGTGCTGTCAGTGCTGACGTTAGTTTTTAGATCAAGCTGTCCTGCGTATCATTTTATACACATTTCCCCCAAAAAATCTGCCAGTTTAGTAAGAAGGTAAAGAGTTTGCAGACTTGATGTGAGAACTGGAATGACAATATCTGAACGTGAATAAACTAAACTAAAAACAAGAGTTTAGATGTTTGTCAAGTCTGCAACTCTCGCATTTTGCAATATATTTACTTCATAGAGAACTCCCAAAGAACTGGAATTTCAAATGAAGTTATGTAGGTTTCAACAATGTTTGGCTGCAAACATTAATGAGTGCTGACTGATGAGGTTTACCAGGTAAAACTCTGTGTATCAAGGACCTTCTCGGTGTTACCTGCATGCAGTTGTGTGGTGGCGTAATCCAATTCACTTTATCATTTCTTTACAATTTTACCATTTCCTTCACCTGCCCCAGATGATCAGGAAACCCTGTCAGAGGCGGCCTACCCCTCCAGACGCTCTCGGTTTGGCCAGCCCGCACGCTCCTCCTCCAGAGCCATGATTCCTCTACGCAGGCTGGACACCCTGACGGAGGCGTCCTCTGTTGACATACTGGATGAAAGTAAACGGGAGGGCAGAGGCCGGTCGGGGCGTGCCACGTCCAGAACAAACTCCTCCTCCAGTGATTCCCATATTCCCGCTCCTCACCGTCGCCTCCACTCCGCTGCTGACAGTGACAGCGGCTCAGCTGATAACTTTAGAAACGGCCACCATGAAGCTGAAGAGGAGCAGCAGCTGCCTTCGTCTCCGCCTCCAGCCTGGGCTGCTGAACCCAGAGACACCGCAGCACAAAACCCTCTGCTCAGGCGGCCTCAGTGGAACCCGAAGAAGTAAAAGCGTCTCTGGGCTTTTTAAGAGCAGCTGGACTGCCACAAACTGAGTCTCAGGTTCTCAAGCAGCTCCAGGGTCTCCACACACGACTTTGTATAAAAGTAAATTAACATTGGAGGTCCATTCATTTCTTATTTGAAGTGAACCACCCTCCAAAATCAGCCAACATGGACAGTAATACCTTTAAGCCACATCAAAAGGCTCAGTGCACTATAGTGGAGGAACTGTATGTGACCTGACAGCGATCTGTGCCGTTATTTCACACATTCACGTCAATGCTTTTCTCTTCCCATAGGAAGACAGTGTCATTTAAACTATTTTATTTTGAGTAAATATGTCTCCATCCTTAGAATGTAAATATACTTTTTTGTACTTTGTTGCCTTTTGTGTGTGACAGTTGTATGATTGAAGTTTTTATATATAGGTCGTATTAGTTTAACATGAGGAGCTATTGCTGTGCAGTACAAAGTGCTCTTGGGACTCGCTGGAGGCCTTTTTATGACTGTTACACTGATGGACCTCACAAATCTGGGCCAACTTTTTCTTTAACTGTAATAAATTGTTTATGTTGTTGAAAGCTGTTATCGAGCATTTTCAATCAAACCGTGAATACAATGTGTGGCGGTCGTGATTCTCCAGATTACAGCGGATCGGGAAGAAGACTGAGAAGCAGTTCCCAACCGCTTAAAAAAAACTATATAAAAATTGGAAAGGTGTTCTTTAATCTTTTAATTTAATAAGGGTTTTCTGATATTCACGAGGTTTCAATGCTCGAAATTGCCCTCAATCAGAAAAGTTAAGACAGCAAAGGAGTCTCAAAAGGGCCTAAAGACTGGAGTTTCTGGCTGACAGTATCTGCTGAAATGAGGTTTGCATTATGTGAAGGTCGTAAAGAAAGGGCGGCGTCTCACCCTGATTGGCCGAGAGGAGAAATGCAACGAGCTGCTCTCAGTTGTTAATTAGGAGCCAACAGGTGATCTGAATAACTCTCCAGTCCACTCAGGGATTGTGACATTCAGCTAAAATGAATTAGGTGAAAGGGGAAATGACACGAATGTAAGTTTCTAAATGTGACACTGAAGGCACCAGCCACAGAGAGAAGCACGTACAGCATGTTGGACAGAGTAGAACGCAACATCCAAAGTGCAGCATTGATTTCAAAACATTTATTTATTGTGGGGGTGTTTTTTTTTGGGCATGAATCCGACTTCATGGATTCACTGACCTCTTTACAAAAACATTATGCAATTGTCCTTAACTGCGGGATGTTTTTTTTATTTATTTATTTATTTAAAACAGTGGTGCTTAGTATACATTTGAAACTCAAATAAAAAAAAAAAAAGTAGGATATGTTTAAACAGATGAGGACTAAGATGAACAAATCTTAAAATTAAGAATTCTGTCAGAAACTTAAACATTTGCTCGTATAACACAGTAAGAACCATTTCAGATGCAGTGCATTTTGGAGAAACAACTGGCATTGAGTTGAAATGTGTATGTCTATATATGGCCAACTTGGCTACTCCTAAACTACAACAGTGATCTACCTTGGGACGGTCAGGCGGTTTCCCCACAGCAGCTATAGGTTCAGCTCATGAATGTGACATATTACTGCCTGTGATAGGAGGATCACCTTAAAGGGGACATGCTATGCTCATTTTCAGGTTCATACTTATTTGGGTTTCTACTAGAACAAGTTAACATGCTTTATTGTTCACAAAACACATTATTGTTCTCAAACTGTCTGTCTAAATATACATGCATTTATCCTCGGCCTGAAGCGCTCCGTTTTAGTGCCTGTCTCTTTAAATCCCCAGTCTGCTCTGATTGACTTGATAAAAAAAAAAAAAAAAATGTGCAAAGAAAGTTGTCAAGCCGTTGGTAGAGCTACTCCGATAGTGGGCGGTGTATTCTAATGAGCCTACATGGGACATAGGAAGGTGAGGACAAAAACTGACTGGGTTGTCTTTTTTTTTTTCAGTTTGTGGGACGGTTGACACAAGCACTGAAAAGTGTGTTTCACAATATGTCCCCCTTCAACATTTAGTTATTTTGACTTGTAGTGCATCATCAGCAGATTGACAGTAGCGTCAGGTACTTTGGACAAATGTAGTGGTAAGAGAATTACAATTTAAAAAAAAAAACAAAAGCTGTCCCGAGTGGTACAGTATGTGCCGACACAATGCTCTTATGTTTCTGTCCGATCAAACTTCAGCACAGGGGCAGATTAAACTTCTCAGTCCTGACTTCAGCTCAGCACTTGAGTTTCCTCCCTGAGAGGACGGCTGCAGTGCTGGTGCTGAGGAGCCATTTTGACCCTGTGATGTCGCCACATCTACATATACGAGAGGCCTTTGAGCAGGAAACATCGTCCCCACTATGAGTCTTCATCTTCACAGCTTGTCTCCTACAAACAAGAGCTCTTCTCTTTGTGGTAGATTGGCATTTGATTTAATTCATTTAAAATTAATTACAGTTCCTTTTTTTTTGTCATCCCTCTGCCGTCCCATTTGGGGATCCTGATGAGAAGTAAACCTACAGCGGCGAGAGCTAAGACCACTCCCAGGCTGGGGGGGCCACAAGGGCTGAACTCCTGCGCCAGACCGGAGAGGAGAGGGGCCAGGACTCGACCAACGGCCGTCACTGACTGCCCGGCTCCAATCAGAGTCCCACTGGCCTGGACCCCTCCTCTCTGCAGCTCCAGGTCTGTGATGCATGTCCGTCCAATAGTGGTGGATATGGCAAAGAAGGTGGAGGTGAACAGAACCTGCGACACACTGGGAGCTGCAGCGTACAGGAAAATGAGTGAACAGGTGAGAACTGTGGAGTGAAGCAGCAGAGCAGGCATGTTGTTCCCATAAAGCTGGGTGACGGGCCCCACCAGGAACCCAGCCAGGGCCCCCAGGGTGCTGCTGTAGCTGATCAGATAACCCGTCACCTTTGGTTTAAGTGAGAAACGCTCCTCCATCGACAGGGAGAAGTTACTGTAGTAAAGCATGATAGCTATAGCCATCAGGAGACGCACCAGGAAGAGGTCCCACATGTCAGAGGAGGCCACCGTGTGGATCTTGGAGCCCACTGAGGACAGCTGTCTCCAGGCAGGCTGGAACAGAGACACCTCCCTCCACCTGAAAACACCTCGGTGCGTCGCTGGAGCACCGGAGTCTGGCTCAGTCTCTGCTGCCAACGCTGGGTGGTGACTATTTGCATGAGAGCCATTATGAACAGATTTACTGCAGCTGTTGGATTGACCACCTTTACTTGTGTCATTGCGGTGAATCAGCGTCTCGCTCCATGGTAGCAGCCATACAAGCCCTGGAATGATAAACGCACAATCTTACACTCCCCCATGTCTGAAATGCATAATAAACATACTTATAATGCATTATAATCTGCTTATAGCTCTGTATACTTATAGTTGTGAGCACTCATAAATATACATGCTCTATAACAATAATAACAACACATTATAAAGTATTTTATAATTACTTATACGGTCAAGTAGCATAATACATCATTTTCACTCACTGACATTTTTTCTATTTTTGCCAGGATCATAATGTTTTATAATTCCCATAATTGTAATACATTATCTTTTTATAATTCATTATTGTCACCATTAAAATGCATTATAATGTGATAATAAGAGGACATTGTTTGCCTTACGTAAAGTGAAAAAATCTAATCTAAAATGTGAGTGACGAGCACATATGAAGTAAGATACTTGACCCTGTAAGCTTATATGCTTTATAATGCGTTATGATTATTGTTATAAAGCATTATGAATATTTATGAGTGCTTATAACTTTAATTATACGGTGCTATAAGCCATTTATAAACACCTACGTATATTAATAATGAAGAATAAAATTGGGCGTCATAGAAAGTGTTACCAATATTTGAAATTAAGTTATTTCTGTCCATTTTCTACCCACCTGCATTAATAAGAAAGATGACTGCACAGGTAAAGGAGGAGGTATAGAAGCCGCCTTCGTGCTCCGTGAGGTAGCCCCCGACCACAGGACCCAGGATGAAGCCAACACTGGAGGCTGCATTGAAGTGTCCCATTGCCAGAGGGCGCTCTGACTCGGACACCAGGTCAGACAGCAGTGCTCTGCAGATGGACAGTGAGTGCTTGAACAGCCCTGAGACAGAAAACAGTCAAAGCACAGTGAGAATAAAACGCCCACTGATCCTGCCTTTAAGACAAAAGCGGCGACTTTGTGCAATTTATGAGAATTGTGTTATCTCATATCACTAGTCATGATTTCATTTTACCGAAGGGCAAAGAAACGGAAGCCCTGTTTGTAATGTTGGTGGGTTTTTTTATGTAAAGTTAATCCAAAGTAAGAAAGATTTTTTTTTCTTAATCTCTCAACAATGCGTTTGTTGTACACAATGAATTAATTTCTTATTCATTCGAGCAAATTGCACGTGTTTTGGTACAATTGTCTACAATTTGTACAATAACTACTTGCACGTGGCTTGCTGATCAAAACTGATGAGTTGATTCTTCACCACTTCTAAACATTCTTTCATCATCTGAGCATCACATGCATTACATTACATAGATAATGGGGTAAATATTCTGATTTGGATCTATTGTAAAGTTATTTGGAAAGACACTTTTTTTCCATTTACACCTGTGATTTTCCTACGGTGAGACGTCACCAGGCTGCAGTTCGGGACTTACCCACAGGTATCCGTGCGAGGACAAACAAAGCAATGCTGGTGGACATCCCGAGCAGGCCGTAGCCTAGAGCGCTCAGCAGCAGGCAGGTCAGCAGAGAGTACCGCCGTCCCACCACATCACTCCAGCTGCCCTGACAATCACACACAGGAAATGGCACACAAACAGAAAAAATGTAATCTCTTTTACAAGAGAGATTTTGGATCTTTTGTACATTCCTTAGAAACCTCTGGACAGTAGCGCCGAGGCCTAAACTAATTCAATGATCGAGGTTTAATGACAAATCCCAACAAATGCAGACGAACAGAGAAAAGAATCTCTGTATGTAAGGAGTGTACGGAGGTAATAAAATGACGCAGGAAAACAAACCCCATGTTTTCTCTCAAACAAGCAAGTTATGTCTTTATTCACACACACACATACACGATGAAATAATGAAATAATGAAATTAGGACCAATTGGGTTTGCGGTGTTCTCGGCGTAGCCTGGTGGGATTATCATAGAGACCCAGCTGTTCACGTATCCTAACGTCCATCAGGATTCAACCGGTCTGCACCGGGGACCCAACAGATGACTCCTTATCTGTTTAATTCGCCGCATGACCCCTGAGAATTAAACCAATTTTCAGGAGCTGTGGGCGGCAGGAGGAAGACGTGGAAACCTGAGAATCTTGTTTCAGATGCCATGTTTATTGTAGAGTACTGAGCATTTTTTGTGTAACTTCTTAACAGTTTGGACATGGTTTTAATCATCAAGGCTTAGATTCTTCCCTTCGTGGTGGCTTGTTTTGGGCCAGTAGTAGCTCAATCCGTAGGGACTTGCCGGATGGACGGAGCCGGCTCAAGTCCCCGAGCAGACCAAGTATTGAATGTGGACTGGTACTTTGAGAGGGTCCAGTCCACCTCCTGGGCACTGCAGAGGTGTCCTTGAGCAAGGTGCCCACTGCTTCTAATACTAGGATGGGTTAAATACGTCTACAGTTCACTGTGTGTGCAATTCAAATCCAAATCCTCGATTTCCATTTCTCATCCAAAAGCTTATTTCGCTGATACAACATCTCCTTCAGTGTCAAGTCATGGGGTGTCGAAGGGTAATTATTTTTATTTGTGTAAAAAGAGTGACATCAGTGTGTGTGCGTGTGTGTGTGTGCTGAGAGACTGGGTGTATTGTGTGACCACAACCAACCTAAGACAGCCAGTGTTTCTTGTTTTCATGAAATGCTAGCGATGACGTGGAATGTGAGCATGCCTTGTCAAGCAGCAGAGGCTGGATGGAGGTTAGAGATAGAGACTTTTCAGACAGAAACAAAGTCAATACTTACAACTATTGTGCTTGAGAAGAGCTGTAAGATCCCATATGTAGATCCTGCAACGGTTTCATATTTTAAGCACAGACACCAAGTGTGAAAAATACCTACAACTACAGCACAGGACAATGGGACATTATTGCTTATTATCCCGTACACACACACACACAGTATACAGTAAGTCCGACCCAACTAAAGCTTGGGAGCACGTTTGCTTTAAAACACAATTACAATTATTTTCTATTATCAATTTACCGCTCCATCATTTCCTCTCTTAATTTATTACCTATTTACTTTGTAAACTGACAGAAAATGGAACAAATTGTATGTGAATCACAATTTCCTAGAGCCCAAGTTCACACATTGAAATAGCTTGTTTGGTCAAACCAACAGTCCAGAACTACGCTGGCTCTGTGAGTTTGAAACTGGAGCAAATACAAGCAAATGCCAAATTACTCACTTTGGCACTAATATTTACTGTTAGAAACATACATGTGGTGAACATTACAAGTGTGTTGTGTCCTCATGACAATCATTCTCTTCCAAAAAGTCCCTGATAAAACTTTAGATTATCTGCCGCTCTGTCTGCGTTAACCCTGGCAAGCAGATACTTATTTGGTCATGAGACTTTTCAGAGCTTGCTGTCTGATTATGCAGGACCCTGGAGTACATTTATGATAAACAGATTACAACTTACCTACAATACCAGCCACAGTGGGACTCGCTCCAAGAGCTTTCACATGATGGCTCAACAGCGGGATGATCATGCTCACCCCAAACAAGTCCTGAAGAAAAGAGTGCAAGTGAAGGGGAAAGAATGCATGAATGAGCCCAGACGTATCCAGCTGTTATCATGATGAGGATTTTAAAAATCACACCAGAAACCTCTGAGCAGAAGGAAACCAGAGAGTTGCAGGAGACTTAAATCTCTCTTTTTTTTTTTTGTTTCTGCATTTCTGAGATCCGTGCAGCTCTTTGCCAAACTCTTGATTGGAGTCACACAGCAGTTCATACAGAGTTCCAACGCTTCTCATTACACTAATTGCTTGACTTCCAGGGGCATTTCTGTCCCCAGCAGCCTGGATTCTTTTAGTCACCTTTGAATCAGACGATCATTCAGCCATCTATGCAGGCCGAAATGTAAAGTTAGTTCTCTGGAGAATGACTGCAGATCAGCTCTCAAAACAACTGAGATTCTCTTCATCTTGAGAATTACATGGATTTCCTTGGTTATGATAACTTCTAGCACAGGGTTCTGCCATGTCCTTAAAGTCAAGGAAGTACCCGTCGACTTTGCGACATATTTTACTCACAGTGATGCTCTGAAGAAACCGCCCTTCAATACACTGAAAGGTGTCAAAACAACCGGCTTTGTTTCTATAACATCTCCCCTATTTAGTAGCTACACACCTGATTAATTTAGAGTGACATATTACAAAATGCATACACACACCAAATGTATTCGTATGTATAGATGACATCCATTTATTAAGTATTAAGTATTTCTGATGCATTTTTAAGAAGAAAACAATGATGCTCCATGTTGATTTTATACTGGCCTTGCACTTTTTAAATATATATTAAATAATAGTGCATAACACATGTCCCTGATTTCTACAGTCAAATAGCAGGTTTTATAGCACAGTAGCTTTTATAGATAGAAAATGTGTCTGCAGATATCAGAGTTAACGTAACACGAAATGTTACCAAACTTAAATTTTTACAAACCATGATTGAAGACTTAATATCTTAGTGCAGTCAATGTTTTAAGAGGTCCGTTCAAGGGTAATATTTAGGTAAAAGGGAATATTAGCTGGAACACCTATGCTTTTTCTGCTGAAGACATCAATAAATCCTGAGAAAAAATAAGTTAATGCTATGGCAAGCCCTCATACCTTTTCAATTTAACAGACTTTAAACACTTTTAAGACCTGCTTTGCAACATTTAAAGTCCTACGTTTTAATTGTAAAACGCCCAAACAAACACATTGAGGACGCCTTGGTCAATGATTGTATGTTCTGAACATGAAGCACATGTCTAATCTCGGAATTGTGAGATGTATTTGTTTACCTTTTGAGTTATGAAAACAACGACAGGCCACTCAGTCAAGTGTCAGTCAGCTACTCACCATGAAGCCCACCACATAGATGCATAGTATAATCCTCCTGCGTCCTCCTAGTTTCTGGAATAAGGTGCTACATATCTGGCTGTTCATCGTCCCGCTGTGACAGCACGGATGCAGCCAAAGCGGAAGCGCTCATCCGCTCCACTGTACACTATCCAGACACACGGAGCGCGGCTCCGTGCGCGGTGGAGGTCTCACGTGCAGGGTGTGAGGAGAGAGCTTTGGTTTCAACCGTCTACACACATGTGGCAGGTGTGATGAGGTGGAGGGTTTTTCAAGAGACAACAGACGTCCTGCGATGAATCTGACCGTTCGAGTCGCGGTTGGTCGCTTAGGTGTTGAACTTCCGTGTTGTCTGCGCTGACCTACTGATCTGACTCCCCCGCGGCTGCTCTGACAGTTGGTATCGCCCGCTGACGTCACGTACCTGAATCCGGGAATCCTTATTCATAAAAGTTTCTTTTTTTTTTACAGACAATATATACACACCATCTTAAAACAGTCACAAATGCAAATGTACTAAAAAGAAACCACACATGCAACAATTCAAGATAGAAATCAGACACTATGTTGATATATTTGTTGTACATAATAGTAGGCTTAATAGTTTAATTTGTATTCTATTGTTTCTCTTTGTTGCTCTTACTTTGGTTTGGCTTATTTGAAGCTATTGTTCTACACTTGTATGATTTCACCTATTTGAAGCTTATGCACTTACAAGATTCTCGCTGTTTGGAGTCGTATCCTCATGATGTTTGCACTTATTGTCAGTCGCTTATGACAAAAGCGTCTGCTAAATGAACTGTCATGTAATTTAATATAACGTAATATTGACAAATGACATGGACTGAAGAATAGTAAATCAATGAAAACAATAGACATTTGTAAAGATGTTCTTCTTTAATGTCTTTATTAGCCTACATGTTACATGGTACCTCTACGTATACAGCTTTGTCTGGTCCTGTCATTTTGTCAAATTGTATACTTTTGTTTTGTTTGAATATAATTGTATGGCTTAAACATGATACAATAAAAACACCTCTATTTTTTTCTTACACAATATACATCGAACTAATTTGGATTTCTCAAAATTCTTAGAAATTGAAAATAATTGTTATTTTTGCAATGATGAACCTGAATCATTAACCCCCTCTTATATACTACTTTGTTTTCAGCTGTGACATTTTGTCTAACTGAGATTGCAGTTACTTTTCCACCATCTGCTGGACAAACATAGGCATCAAACACAATCAAATCTGCGCTCCGCAAATAATATAAAGAGGATTTTACAGTAACTTGATGGCTACAATGCTGCCATAGACTATATTTCTGTTTTACAGCTACATTTCACATTTAGGCTTACAGTGCTTGAGTATTTACTGCATGAGGAAATTATGAAAATCACATGGATCCAATCTGATTCAGGAAATCCTCACTTTTATTTCAGAATTATATTCTATCTAGAATATGTGTGGTCTGAAGATTAGTCCAGTTCTGGCTCTATAATGTTCACAGTTTTAACGGAAAGAAAGAAAATAACTTCTAGGAAAGTGTATCACTGAGACTTTGAAGTGCTCAACCTCTTTGTTCGAACAACTCAAACCTGGACCTTTGTGAAGAAGATAACCTTTAACATTATAAAATCCGTTCTTATAAGATATTAATAAAAGTCCTAAACATACAGCAAGACTAAAATTGTAAAAAGCAATTTGATTCATTTTAAAGGGTGGTACTCGGTGAGCTGATTATATAACAATTATTAACCCTCATCACTCAAACTATTTATCACCTTGAACTACAAAGCTGTCACACTGTTTAGTACCATTGTGTTGCATTCTCAGTGAAGAACCCAACTCCAACCGTGTTTAAAGTAAAGTGGTAAGTGATCAAAACTGTTAAGATGTTCTTCATTTTACTAAATGAGTAATAAAGTTCAACAGGAAGACAATGTTTATGCTTTATTCATTCACTCCTGCTGCTTCTGAATCAGCCCATTATGGGCGTTCACTCTTTTAGTTCACCAACTAGATTTTGCCACGATCTCCATCAGCCAATCATGTTGCTGCTGTCAAACTTTGAAACTTTTTCCCTCTCTGCTGCTCTCAGCTGTCCTTATAGGCGAAATTGGCAATTCAGCATTCTCTTCATTTCATCACCACCAGTGTCTAGACTCCATATTATACTAACAGCTTCACCCCCCTTATAATATATCATGATGGGATCCGGTCTAAGACTATTCACATGTCTGATCCTTTTGTGCACATAAAAATATCCGTTCACTCAGAAGTCTCTTCTGTTTGAACTAACTAACTCACTGAAAATGTAGTTGTCAGTAACCATACTAACTTAACTTAAACTAACCCTTAACTTAACCGTCTGACACACACACACACACACACACACACACACACACACACACGCACACACACAGTGGATGTGGGTGGAGGGTAGCCTGGGTCACAGCAGTGTGTAAGTTTCCCTGTGTGTATATGTAGGTTCACTGCTAAATGTGCCCCGTAGATGCTAATAAACCAGCGTTTCGCCTGAACTCAAACTGACTGTTGTTCTTTGTTTTAGGTTAAAACATTTATTGGTGGAAGACTACATAAATAAGACAAAAAAAAAAAAATCAAAAATCAATTTCCAGGCAATTGTTTACTTCAGAGTCCATTGCACATTGTTATACTTTTTATTTAAAAAAAAGTTAAATTGATAAATAACATAACATTACAAAGAGATGCAGAACTCACACAAAAACAGAAAAAGGAAAAACAAACAAACAAACAAACAAACAAACAAAAAAGAAGTTATGGGCTAATGTGCTTCTTATGTGTCATTAGCTAAATTGCAGTACAAATATGGTTAAATGGCTTTTGTTGCCAAGACCATAAAAGGCCACAGTGGCTTTAAATTCCCATGATAATTAAAGTTTAAATCATTTTTTTTGTGTATTATCTAATATTTTGAGAAATGTGTTTTTTTTTTTTTTTTTTGGAAATTGTTTGAAAAAACAACAACATTTGTATTATGTTTCTGTATTGAGTACAACAACTGTTAATAAAGCTTCAGTTGATTATTATCTCTGTTCTTGGGGTGTGATACAACTGAAAACACTCAATATGTAAGAGTGCATTTACAGTCATTTTCATTTACAGGAAATTATACTGGTGTGTGTCTGTTTACACATGTGTTGTCGGGGTGGGGCAGCAGCTTCGTGCAGGGTGTTGAGGGGATACCTAAGCTCTTCTTCTGTCCTTTCAGTCTCACCCTGCCCTGACATTCCCGTGCAGACTGTGGGTGTCCAGTTGCCACCGGTTATTTATGCGTTGATCCCCTCCCTTCACACTCTCCAACTGCTCCACACACAGCCCCACAGTGGAGAAGAGCAGCCACAGTCAATCAGACCCCAAAAATAGCCCAGGGTGTGGGGTGGGTGGGCTGACTGCAGACCCCAGCAGGGTCGAAAGGAGTCATGTGCTCAACCTTGTCCTCACATAACACAGACAGAGGGACAGGAGAGGAGATCCAAAACGATAAACCAGTTGGAACACAGTGGATCTACTTCAAGGAGTTTCTGCGTCTGCTTGTCACATGCGCTCACTGTAGTTGGAGTGGAAAGTCAGACTGATTGTGGGCATCCAGAAGCCGAGTGGCTGGCCAATCCCGGACCATGAAGCTCAGTGTGGCGTTGTTTTTTGCAGGCCTCTTCGGGGCGTTGGCAGCTGTTTTCACCCTCCTCTCGTTTGGAACTGATTACTGGCTGCTGGCCTCAGAGAGTTGCCATCCTGACGCTGACGGATCTGTTGGCCCGGGTGGTTTGACCATAGAGGTGGGTGTTGGACTTCAAACAGCAGCAGATCACGGAGGAAGATCAGTTATCATTTGTTGTGTCTTGAATATTAGGAATCATGTGTTTTTAAGTTGAAAAATGTTCATATTTGTAACCCCAGGAATTAAAATGAGGTCAGCTGCCCTCAGACCCCACAGACAGTAACTAAATTATTTTGTATAAGCTTTAAACGGTGTATTGGGAAGTAAATACTTATATGGTCTAATGGCGGTAAAAGTCTTTTTTTATTTTATTTTAGAAACTGTGATGAGTTGCTCCAATCATTCCTTCAGTAGATGAAGTGCAGGGTGGAGAGGCATCCCTGACTTCTTCATGTAATCATACACTGCTAATGTAGTGTGTGTGCAGCTATGCAGTGAATGAGAGCTTGTGCCCCTATGATAGAGATGCAAATACCAGTAGTCCCAGTGGTATGGTACTGTATTAAATATCACCGACTAGAACATACCTAGCTCTTCATAGTGGACACTGAAACTGGAATTGAGACATGATATCACCACAATAAACGCAGAGTGGTATCATGTAGTATATACAGTAATGCAACGTGGGTATCTATTTGTTTTTTTCAATTGAATCAATCATAATTATGGCTGAATTTTTATTTTCAGAGCAATATTAAGGAGGATAGATGTGAGAAAAAGTGCAGGGTCCACTCAGAATACATTTTAATTATTTAATGGACAGTTTATTTGGAATGTCCCCTTAATACTCTTTAATTATACCATTTATTAATTATTATTTGGTTCAAATATTTTTGAGGCCCACAGATGCTAAAATTATTCATTATTTTGGGGGGAAAAAATAATTTACTGGAAGGACGTCATTAAAAATAACCATCATTTTGTGTAAAATAAATATGTTTATGATTCTCTCCAATACCATTAAGTGTGACCACTGCGATTTATCTTTACCCCTTTTTGGCGGTTCCTGAACCCCAGATTGGGAGCCACTGTTCTTCTACAAGGTCTTAAAAGGCTGATTTCAAAATAAAACTCACCTTGACTGACAGCCTGCATCCTCCACATTCATTTCACTGAGAGGCGTCTTATGAGTGACATAACAGGCCATTTAGGAGTTCTGCTCACGTGCAAAAATAGTGACCACTAGTGATGAGTGTTTCCTGAATGGGAACACCCTCGGCCTGCGTGCACGCTCGGCACCCAACAAACCTGCATGAGGTTGGAGGAGCTCGCTCAGCTCATTCTTGACCTGACCAAGCAGCTGCTCCGAGCCACACACTGTGCACCTGCCTCCTCTTGTGACACCTCTCAGGCTAACAGATAACATGGAGCGCAGCCGTAAATATGCTTACACAAACCCTATTTGTGCAGGCTTAAGAATATCGACAGAAGTCCGAATATATTAGGTAATAAATCATTATTCTGTCTGTTACTCCTTCTTTCAGCGTGGAGATGTGGTGATGCAGGACGGCTCCAGTGATGTCACTCTGTACCATGAGGGGTTTTTCTGGAGGTGTTCGTTTCAAGGCAAAGCGGGTGATGACAACCTGATGTGGACGTTCTGGTTCAGTAAGTGACACATGATGTTGCTCCCATAGTTAACCCTTCTGGTGTGTTGTCATTGGTTTAACTTTCTCATTGTTCCCACTATTTTTGTTTTATCTTAAAAATGATTAGAATAATTGCAAACTCTATTGTAATTGAATTCCTTTAAATATTTTCTTTATTTTCTTCTGACCTTATTAAAACCCAGTATGAATAAAATAGGATATAAGGCAATTTTATTTATAAAGCACCATTCAGACACAAGGCAAATCAAAGTGCTGTACATTAAATATAATAACATTAAAATCACATTTAAAAGACAATAAAAACAGAAACAAAAAGGAGAAGTTAAATATTACAAAGAAATTGCATTCTTAAAAAAGCAATAAAAACAAAAAGAAAAAGCAGGCAAATAAATAGTTACAGATTAAAAACACGTTAAATAAGTTATTGGAAATGCGCAGTAAACAGTGATGTTTTAAGCCCTAATTTTAAAGTTTCGTATAAGTATAGAAGTGGTAACTCTTTCCCTTTGCTACAAACTAGTGATTAAGGAAATTACCATAAATCATTATTAAGAAACATTTAATGTTTTATAAGTCATATGAGCCATGCGTGAAGACATTTATTTTACTTATTTTTGCCAAAAAGTCATTCACAGACAAAGAAATATACCGTATGAAATCCTACATTACAACATGACAAATGTTTGGGGTCAAATAGACCTCAGTGACGACTAATTCCCTGTTCCAACTCCAGTGACAGGAATACAAATAGACTCATTTGGGGCTTGAGAGGGTTGATACTGCATTAAAGGTGTCAACACCAATCACAGATACAGAGGGAATGAAAATCCATCGTATTTAACCCTTCGATTTCTCTTGAATGGTCCTTTTCTCTGCCTTCTGAGGCGAACGAGTTCAGGAAACATTCCCCTCCAGAGTCACATGGCAGCTCTATGACTCAGAATAAACATCAGTGTTTGATATGCTGCTATTCTGTCTACAAAACTTGTATGATGCCATAATGGTAGAAACCCCCTCATGTGACTATTTAGAGGCCGTGCCATGTGATGTTATTTGGGTCCTTTGTCAGGTGATTGCGCGTCGTCTATTTTCTGATTTCTTTACTTTGAATGGTGGGTCATTGTCAGAAACAGCCTCCGGCACTGAAAGGACCTTGTGAGGGGCTGTGGAATTTCACATGGTGGAAGAGAAGAGAAGAGAAGAGAAGAGAAGAGAAGAGAAGAGAAGAGAAGAGAAGA
>CALSCE010009132.1:6855153-6860153 GCA_943593645.1 Bovichtus variegatus
GAGAGGGGAGAGAGAGCGAGAGAGGGAGAGAGAGAGAGCGAGAGAGGGAGAGAGAGAGAGCGAGAGAGGGAGAGGGAGAGAGGGAGGTTTAATGCAGGTGTGGTGCAGCTACCTCCAGGAGAAGCCTTGCAGTCAGTAATGTCATCAGACTCCCAGCTGAATTCAGCACTGTTCTGCATGAATGCCCATGATAATTGTGTGTTGATAGGGAGCGCTGGAGATGGAGTATAATTTCCACCGAGAGATTCCTAAACAAATACCTGCGCTCAGCAGAGGGATGGAGTGCAGCAGGAGGTGAGGAGGAGAATAGCGGATGAGGGGAGATAGAGGATGAGAGGGTAACACTTCCAGAGGAGGAGGAGGAGGAGGAGGAGGAGGAGGAGGCAGCGGTCTCACTGCAGGTCCTTATAGTCTGTTCATAATGCAATCAAATGAAATCGAATATAGTTTAATGCAACATAACATAACATAACATAACATCACATAACATAACATAACATAACACACATATATATGTGTTATGTTATATATAATACAGAAATATACAGTAATATAATAGAGCACAATCAATAATCTACTAATCATGCTAAGTATCTGTCATAATGATAAAATAAAATGAAGAAAAAGAACAACTGAGTTTAATACTGAAAATCTAATAAAACCTTTATTTGTATAACACCATTTTAAGCCAAAGTTACATAAGTGCTCTATTTAAAAACGGAGAAAAACAGAACAACAGACTTCACCGTATTTTGACGATACAAAGAAGTCGTTAAAGATTCCTCCAGTATTTACAGTACATGTATTACTGTAAGACACAAAAATACTCTGCTTTCAACAATAATTTGTGTTTAATGTGGTTTTTCTGGAACAAAGTTCAACTACCACAAACGTTTCCACATAAGCTGCATCATGGACATCGATTGGCTTTGAAACCAGTGGTCACGTCACAAAATCATGCTCGCACGAACGTGTGAAACATATGAATATGAAAACAGCCTTCTAATGTTACCCTGCACATACATCCTTCTGCACAGTCAAGGTCGAACTTCCAACAACAAGCAGAACACATTTTTGAGTGATGGTCTTCAGAAGTGACGGGATGTAAAAAGACCACCTAATGCAGAACAAGCGGTTCGTAAAAAACTATTTTTCATACATTTCTTTTTGCAATCCCTAACATCCTTTTATCCAATCAGAAAGTACGGATCTTTCTTGTCTTATTTACAAATGCTTGCTCGCAGCATACGAGAAATAAAAAGCTAATGTTCAAAACCTTGAACGTGACATGAACCCTCTGCTTCCGTAACTACAGCAACTCAAAAGTTACATTGAAGCGGCTGAAAGCGTTTGTTTGAAAAAACAAATCATGATATATCAATAGATCATCGGGAGACATAGCCTGGAATTGAAGTCCTTTAAATTACAAGGACATACACGTACAGTAAAAACATTTTGGGTTGATTTAGTTATGTGTGGATACAGAAGAGAGAAGAGAAACATCTATCCAAAAGCCCCCAAGAAACAGGAAAGATCCATCAGTCTGGTATTAGGTAAAGAAACGTGTTAATTGACTGCATATTATGTAAAAAAAAACCAACATGAATTGTGTTAATAATACGGTACACAACAGATGGATGTTGCACTGATTGTGTTCAGAGTTTTGAAATTGTGACTACGGATTAGACGAAAAAGACGTTAGCGATTGTAAAAAAAAATAAATAAAAAAACCTGCAATGTGTGGACGAGTGAGAGGAGTAGCTGCACATGTGGCTGATGAAGATCATATAGATAACTGTACAACAGGACTCTGCATCTTTGTGTTTTGCATTTCATTTACATGGATTTCATATTGTCTATAAATGCTGGTAGAACTGAACCATGAAAAGCTATAAACGCTGGTATTGGTATTGGTAAAAAAAGTTGGTATTTTGAAGGTGGTCGGTTGTCTAAATGTTCCTCTTGGACAGAAAACACGTGCCTGTGTTATGAATTAATGATTTGATATTGCGTGTAGGTGGTGTATGTCAGCGGCCCCCGACCTTTTTGCACCACGGAACGGTTTCATGCAAGACAATCTTTCTACGGACCGAGAAAACATCGAATTTAATTATTACATATATAATGTAAATATTCCCTTTTATAATATGCACTTTATATATATATAATATAATACATACATTTTTTTAGAATAAATATTACCAAAAAAAAACCCTGGTCCATGTAGAGAATGCTGTAATGCACAGTTGGTATTTCATGAACAAAATGTGAATTTTGAGCAGAAAATGAACTATTTGGCTAATTGTGTGACGTAGGTTTGTTGCTGTGTTATGAGTTTAGAAAAAAAAAGAAGTATTTGAAGTTTGGGTAAACGCTTGTTTTCATCTGCCTGTGTGAAGGATCAGAGAAGAAGAGGCGAAGACGCTCTGGACATTTTTGAAGTCCTCCGCTCGTCTGGTCGAGAAAAGAAGACAAGTTCGACTCTTCGTCAACACTTGTATTTTTAACCTTGAGGGAGGTGCAAGTTAATTGGAAAACACTCTTTGCCTGAGTGCTCTCACCTCATGGCACGTTGCGTAGTTATCATAGCTTATCTTCCGAATGTATCATAATCCCACATGACATGCAAGTCAGATTTCATCCAAATCTGATTACTTTCAACTCTCAGAAAAAGCAAAGTATTTGAATTGCATGAACAATATGGCAAGTCATATTACACGCTGCTTTCCTCTTTAGAGATAGTTTTACATAATTTCCCATTCGTTTTGAAATAATGAATAGACAATGGGCTGTATAATTGTGAGAATTTACAATTCAGAGGACTACGTCGTATAATCACCATGCATAATTCAGAGAGTTGAGCACGGAGGTCACCGGTGGCACTGGCACAAAAAAGTAACTTGGGTCATCGAACAAACAGCTGAGAATCAACACTTTTATTGGCGCTCAGCTTGAAACATTGAACAAAATCTGTTTGATGAGGAGACACATTTCTTCAAGATCAGAGAGGAAATATAAGAAAAGTACAAGCAGAGCATCCAATTATCCATACACTTCATATATTATCATTTCTGTTCCAATGGAGTCTGTAAGTTCAGAGGAACTCACTGATGTGTAAAGAGGCAGCGGAGGTATAAAAACAGGTATTACATTGTTGGCCAGTGAAAGCTACACCTGTACTGAGTGGATCCTTTTTGCCCCTCTAACATCCTCTGGCCTCACGCCTCAGTTTGTGCATATAAATTACATTCCAAAGTGTGTATGGATAGCCCTTGTTCGTACTCAAGGTCTCTTGTTTCAAAGGCATGCTAATGTCTTTCACAGTGAAACTCCTCTCAGCGGCCCTCTTTTAACTGCCAGAGCAACTGTGTAGGAGATGATTGGGACTCTTCAACCATCTTGAATATTCATACATTTTTAATGGCACATATATATCCACAAATCCTAAACAAAGAGAGGAAGACTGGGTTACCTATCGGACATTATTTCACTTCAGAGAGTTCTGTCTTTTTCACTTAGATGACTATTGTGGGCGTTGAATAAAAAAAGATTTCAGTACGTACATGTCATGATGTTTGGACGGTCCATACTGTGTGAGCTCCCACTAATTAGTCATTTCTCACTTTTCAATTCTGTCTTTGGGATTGCCGTGTTTTCAGCGCAGACTACTTTCAGCTCCTTATTTGGGTATCGCTTCCCCTCGAGCAATTAATTAATGCTACGGTGCAAACAGCCGATGGATTCGGTCATGAATATTCAAATGTATTTCTTGCATATCATTTCTTATGCAGTGTTGTAACACAGGGCGATGAAAAGGCAGACGCGGGGCTTCAAAGCCAGTTGGTGTTACTGTACCGAGCCTGTCTGTCCCCACCTGAACAGTACGACCGTTTGACAAAGCGAGACGAGAAAGTGACACTACATACTTCTGAATGCATCATTTTAATTCATCGTTATTCTCTTACTTTGATATTTCACGATTTCATTTTTTTTTTTTTTATGTTTACACTACTTTTCTATTATTTCATTTTCCACTCAGTATCCACTTTATTATGTTGACTCCAATACAATACAATACAACTGTTGTGCCATAAAGTCTACATTGAAGATGCCTATAATGTTTCAAGGTTGTCTTTTTTTTACTGTACTCTAAAATTAGAAACACCTCTCAGCATAATGCAGTCCAGTTCTACACCAACATTTACTATGAGCTTAATAGTAAACGTAAAAATGAATTTACACATTTCCTACAATGTCAACAATAAACGTATTAGTTGTGCCTAATTAGGTGGAAATAACTACCTTTATAATATTTATTAAAATCATGAATCTGTTCTTAAACAGCTTCCTTTAATTAAAGAACATTAAAATATACAGGATCAAAACTATAAAAAGGTCATTTTAAAATAATAAAGTGACTATATATATATATATATATATATTTTGTATATCTTTTCAAAGGAGCTTAATTAAATATATTTATTTTAATAAAACACCAACAATTGTTTATCATAATTGCACCATACTGTTGAGCTATCAATAATGTTGCAATAGATCGGTTTAGTCACATTTCTAAAGCCTTTTGTCATTTCTTAAACGGTTCTTAACTTTTACAAAATGTATTATAATTATTTTACACTTTTTTGAAGTCCCCCTTTTTTTCTCCAACAGAATTCATGAACTCACTCCAGGAAAATTCACAATCTGACCAGCAACTGATAATTACTACTAAATTTAAGAGTACAAAAATGTTTCAAAGGTTTTATTTTCACATCCTCGCTCACAGGTTTGCTCCAGCGCTTCTCAACGGTACAATAAAAATGTTCCATTCTGCTGAACCACCATCCCTCAGTCTGTTTTAATGTTACACATGTTTATTAATGCAATTTTACAAGAGGGCACTGTCATATCTGTTAGTCTTAAGCATGTCAGCGTGTGTAAATTAATTCAACAAAATAAACAGACTCAAGCACTGTTTACCATATTTAATAGAGAAAAAA
>CALSCE010009132.1:6865153-6880153 GCA_943593645.1 Bovichtus variegatus
CATCTAAAGCTTCTCTGTGCTACAGCAGCACTGAGCGCCTCCTCTTGTGTCCAAACATGAACATCATTATTCAAAAAAATGTCTGAAGAAAATAACAGACCATTGTCCAATTTCAGACGGCCAAGGCCTCTCACAGTAGAGGACGTAAAGGAAAATTGAATATGGATGTACAGATTTGTGTTGCACAATAGAGCAAAATAAGGTACAAAAGTATCTAATTTGTTATCGCAGATAAAGAGAGAGAGAGAGAGAGAGATAAACAGAGAGAGAGAGAGAGAGAGAGAGAGAGAGAGAGAGAGGTTTATGGAGTAGACATTGCACTACTATAACAATGTCTGACTCATAGTGAAACTTGACATATTGTCATTTTTATTTCACACATTCTTCTTCCCACAATGCAACTCGATCTCTGACAGTTGGAGATTGGTTGGAGCAGCTGTGCTTGTAATAGAGGAATATACTTTTTTTCAAAACACTTTGACCTTCACGCTTTTATTCTCACCTGCGTGCAATTTAGAGTTGCCAATTAACTTTGACTATCACTTGCAGGAAACACATGCAGAACATCCGAACATGAAAAGGCCTGAGCCGATCATGCCTCCAAAGCTAAAAGATTAACACTTTTAAAAAGCTTCATTTCCAAATCAGTATCGACACAACATATACTATAATTCGGAGGGGATGCAGCATCGGTAGAAGAAAGCGTCTTTTTATTTGAGACCAAGTGCACAACCTTCATGAAGAACGCTGTGGAGGTGATTCAAGGTAAAAGCCATTTCCTTTCATTGATTTCTCTTTTCCAACCCGAGGCAGATAAACATGCAGGAAAGGTACGTCACAGCTTTGAATCTCTGAGAGGTTGCAGCTCAATGTGTCCCTAATATTCAGTCCGCTGTTGGTTCTAAATGATCCACATTCCCAGTTTTCATTTTCCTGGTGGATGTCTCCACTGTGCAGTGCCATGTCAACACATCTCTTGAAGTGGAGTGTGTTTTTCTTAATGCCCAGGGAGGCTCGTCGCAAGATGAATTCAAAGCTGCCGCACAAATTCAGGCTTCATTGATAAGACGCAACCAGAGGCTGAATTTCATGAATTTCTATCCAGTCTCTCTATGACTCTCATTTTTTTTGTCAATGCTAAAAAAATGCCTGGTAGTGTCACAGTCCTTACTCCCCTTGTTTTACCAGCATTCATGACCCGGTTGGTGTGAACAGTAATGCCAATAGTAATTCAGTCTGATACAGCAATCACTCACTTTATAAACTAAAGTGATATTCCACTTTTAACTGGAATTACCACAACAGCACCAGAGCATCTTGTTTTGGGATTATGGGCCTCTCTTCTGCTAACAAGGCTCTGTGGCTACGAGCCGTTAATGACTTAAAGAGCACATCAGCTATGGCTCGTTTGCTGAACAGCGGAGGAGCACGCTTGGAGTTTCTACTTTAATTAGGGATTGGCTAAAACACAGCTCCCTGTGGTCTTGACACATTACCAATACTCATGCGCTCTTGTCTATTAGTGCTTGAAACAACTCCACAAGGACTGCAGGTAATCCCCTAGCTGTCCAATAATGTAATGCACCGGAGTGTTCTGATGACATGATCTGTCTGTGCACGGGACAGCAGAGGGATGTAACGTTTACCTGCGCTTTGCATTCAGTGTATGCAGGTATTGACTCAGTTTCTGTGTGGAGGTCACAAGTTCACCTTCATTCCTGAACAGATTGTTACGCGGGGAAAGAAAGCGCAGTCACAGCCTCTCTCAATCAAGCCCTGATCAAGCACAAAGGAAGAACTGACTCTAAATAATACATGACTTGCCTTCCAGTATATACGCTCCCCACTGGGACTCTGAGAAGAGGGTGCAGGTTCAAACATCTTTCCTCATCTTCAAACGTCCTGCCTTCATCTTAGCTGCTGCCGGATTTTCTGACACTGCTTAGACCTGGAAATATCAGAAAGGGATGACTGTTAAAGAGGGAAGCCAGTCATTTCACTGCATGCTTGCCCTTGCTCTGAAAGACTCTGTTTGATTTCATGACCAGTGATATTCTGATATCCAGACGTTCACTTTTTAAAATTGACGTCTGTAACTTGAATAACGTAACAAATTGACTTAATTTAAGTCGATCCTCGATCCACTGCGAGCGTCATCTGCGAGAAAATAGTAAGAAAGCAGCTTTGTTGTATGGGGACATCGCTTTGTAGGAGACAGGGTTGCGGCTGAAGCACGTTTTGATATTTTTAGGAGATATGTTTCCATTTTGAAGTTCATCATTTCTTTGATGTCAAAGGCCAACAAAGGGCCGTTAAGTGAGCGTCCCATTGTTCATTTAACTTTGCAATAATGTTAATCACTTATAGGCCACTAGGAACGGTGTGAACAGGTGCTATTTCCTTAAAGAGGAAGAACATCTGAAGATAGAAACTCTCATTTAAAATTATATTGACATTTGCAATGAAGCAAGTTACTAAAAGTCCAGTCTTGCTTGACCTTACTCCACAGTATGTTATGCTGAATGCCAGATGTTGAGATAGTTGAGGATTCGTCCTCTGTGGACCACACATTCCTGTTCAGAATTTCATGGCAATCCATCCAATAGTTGTTGGGATATTTCAGTCTGGACTTACTGTAAGTGGCCAACATTGCTTTTTTTGCTAAGACATTAACGTCTGTTCAATTTAGTTAAAAATCACAATAATCTCAACTTCTAATAGCAAAGGCTGTATCCTCTTCAACGTATAAAGACTGATGAAAGAAACGTTCATTATTGCATTAAGTCACAATAAGTGCTGTAAAAGCTGCTACGGTGGCGTCAGGACTCGGCTCTCTGTTCTCTCCTCGTGTCTCTCTGTGAGGCTTTTATTCAGAGCTATTAGGTGATGTTACTGAGTACAAAGTTAAAACTCGCTGTGAGTTGTAGGGAATAATTATCTCAACGTTTTCAGTGGAGGGATTTTGCAAAGAATGCAAAATGCTAATTGAGCTCTATGTTAACTTTTCTGTCCTGGTGATTTGGTTAGAACACAATAATATTCCCTCTTCTTTGACTGCGAGTAGAGACGAGCGCAGAAGGCAGACTGCTCAGTAGGAGTCACAGTGCTGCTGCTCTTTGGCTTGTGATAAAGATTCAGCCTGTTCCTTTAGCTCCAAGTGTAGTCATGTGTATAATTGCTCTGGGACTGGAAATGCACCATGTGTGAATATAAAGGAAGGGCCATTTAATAGGAAACACTGTCCAAACAACATAGCTTCAGTTTGTCTAAATGTCCCATGTCACACAGAGAAGCTGCAGAGGACGGCAGGAGGTTCATGATAGCAGCGACAAGCGGTGAAAGTGAGGGAATTTAACAGGCAAGAACAAGAAACTAGATTAAAAGTGACGGAAGGCGGCTAATATACAAAGACTGTTAAAACAAAAAAAATAATAAAATGTTCACTCTCAGATATACATTGTTAGACTTTGGACGGGATTAACATTACAGGTGGAGGTTGGGAATTAAATATTCACCGTTCTGCTCTTTAATTCACGTCCGGAGCGGTATTGTAGCCACGGTGAAATTACAGGATGAGGTCAGTAATAGACGTGGACATTAGCCAAAAGGGATCTGACATTCCAACAGCCAGTTTTTGCAGGGTCTTGCTCTCATGATGGCTTGAATTTTTTTTTCAGGTTGTCATATTCGTTCCCGGACGAGCCTATCAAATCCCATCGTTCCACCATTTTCACATAAAAGTGGATTTTACACAGAGCTTCTAAAAAAGGTTGAAGTACAAGCAGCTTCACACATAAAACTTTGAAAACACAAGGCCGAGAATCCGGAGAGATTTTGAATTGCAGTATTATATCAAATAATACTGCAATAGTATAGGTAGGTGGCAATAGACCAGGACTTCGCAGCCGGCAGCTCAGCACACAAACATAAACTAGACGTCTTGACATCAATCATATTGAAAAAAATGTTCAGCATCATCCCAATAATGAAAAACATTTAATGTTGGCTTCTACCTGAAGAACTAAAGGAAGAGACCCACCAGTTCTAATGAGATGCTGATTTGCAGACAGACATCAAAGAAAGGAGCAGAAAAGCTACACACTCATAACTCAATCTTTGTCCTGAAGAAGGCAGCGTACCAAAATGCTGATCTGTAACACTGGAAATAAAAGATTGCATTTATTGAAATGTATAGAACGTTTTTGTAAATCCTCCACACCAGACACACAACAAACAAATCCAACAAAAAACAGTACCACAGTATACATGCTTAAAATAACAATACTTTCACAAATAATCACAATTCTGCTTTATGATTATACAAAATATCCCTAGTTGACAAGATTTCATCCAATCTATTTTTCAAAGAGTTTTAGGAGCCTGCACTACATCCTCTGGAGGCTCATTCCATGCTTTTACAGCACGAAGTGCGAGGAACTTCTCTTTTCAGTGAATCACTTTAGTAGGAATCATTTTAAGGAGTTATTTTAGTAGCAATTTGAAGTTATGAGTGAGGTTCTTCCTCAAAGGGAAGACAGAGGAGAAGATAGCTGTTGAGAGAAGGTATAGAAAACATTGCCAGCAGATAGATGGAGGGGGGGTGGGGGGGTGATATGTGTTTGAGTGACTGGGCTAAATGTAAATGTCTCATTGATCGTTTGGACGAGGCAGGCAGAGACCCTATTGATCGGCTCAAGGCCAAGGGCAGGATGAGGCTTACAACCCAGACACTGACCTCTGCTGCCTTGACCTTGGCCTAAAGCCAGAAAACTGCCCTTTAACCTCCATCGTGTGACCTTTGACCTCCAGGGGGCCCCAGATGTGGCCCGTGCTGTGTGTTTTGCTGTGCTCCTTTTCTCCTTGACAAGCCGCCTGAGCCAGAGGAGCATCTCCAGAGAGCCCAGGGAGGTTCAGATGTGTCAGAAAGGTTTCACTGGGATGGTACTTCACCTGCGAGGTGAGACCACAGCGTGAGAGCTGAGAGAGAACACAAGGAAGCGGATGTTTTCTTCACTGTTATGAAGCAGTTGTGAGGTTACTAGCAGCTCAGCTGTATTGATCTGGTAATTTAATTACATGAGCATGCATGGGGCACAGACACAGTGATGGATCACAGTGTTAATGTACCACAGAGGAGGATTCTGTAGAAATGCTTGACATTGCCATCAATTCAATGCTCAGGCTGCGATACTGTCTTTTGGTTAGTCTTTTGTGGGGATAGTGAGACAGAGGTATGAAACAGAGAGTTGGACAGAAGTGTATATATATATATATATATATATATATAGAGAGAGAGAGTCTTGATTACTTTCTTGTCTGCAGTACTGCCATTTAATCATATACCGTTGCCACTTTATCTGCACTATTCACTTTTAACCATGATTATATTTTACTATTTTCTCTATGTTTTACTTTATTCTTTATCATTTTTCTCAGTCTGATATATTTTTAACTGCTATTATTTGTGTTTAAAAATGTTCCATACTCCTTTTGTGCACTGCCTGGGAGTTTGACGCAACAACATTTCCCTATACGTACTTATATATGAACAATGAAAAAAAAAAGGACTATCTTGAAAGTGAATAAACACATTTACTAAAATATCAAACCATTCCATTAATTTGTGATATAACCTTTTCTCTCCCCAGCGCTTATGGCGTGGTGGTACCAGACACGATCAATACACCATCAGGTTAAAGGTGAGAGATCATGGCCTCTGTGTGTGTGTGAGTGTGTGTGTGTGTACATTTTGTGTGTGTGTACATTTTGTGTGTGTGTGTGTGTGTGTGTGTGTGTGTGTGTGTGTGTGTGTATACATCTGGATACCAACGACAAGGAGATTTCTGGGTCTCCAATCAGCCAATATCTGTTTTCCAGAAATGTGTTTTTCTTTTTCTTAAAGAACAGGATGTGTGTGTGTGTGCGTGTGTGTGTGTGTGTGTGTGTGTGTGTGTGTGTGTGCAAGGATGGGGCGGGAGGTATTGATCACTACCACCACCCACCTTGACCAATTGTAGGGAACACCTGAGCCTCATAAATCAGTAATGTCATTAACAGCGGATGAATCAGTGAGGAAAAAAAATAGATGATAATCACATTACAACAGGAAATTTATTTCAGTTAGTGAAATTATACACTAACAGTCTGCACTTTGATTATGCTGAGGCTCACTGCATGTGGTATAAGGCAATAATGACTGAAGCAATTATTTCCACCTGCAGCACAGGAGGGCTCAATCCCATTTTTTTTTTCAGAAGACAACAAGGAACAATTTTCATACTACTAATTGTCTTGTTACATGGTCCTGGGGTGTTCAAGCCTTCAGACTGTAAGGTCACAGCCCCGTCCCATCTCCACTCGCTCCGCATTGTGTGCTTATTGCCTTTATCAATCTACCGGAGCCCAGAACAAAGACCTTCGTGTTCAAACAGCAATTACTCTCTCATCTCCTGAGGCATCAGCACAGGCCTAATTGGATTTAAATGAACCCCCAAATTTCCCTTTGTTACAGCAAATAATATGCAAGGCTTTTTAATTAAGATCCGATACAAGCCTGCGTGGAAGGTCTGCAGATGCTTTCATGTCCTGCTCTTCAAATAGAGGCTGGAGCTCGGACAGTTCGGTGCAGAGTTTGGTTTTGTGTGTGTGTGTGTGTATGTGTGTGTGTGTGTGTGTGTGTGTGTGTGTGTTTGGGGGGGGGGTCTATCCAGAGGGGTGGATCAGTTCATTAAAAGAGCTCTGATGTCAACTTCGTTAAGAACTGCGAAGACAAGTTCTTCTCTGTCGCGCCTCAACTTCGGATTTCAGCACGAAAAATCACATGTTGTAAGTTTTATGTTAGAGGAAGAAGAAGAACGATGAACAGCTAAATTGTAAATCCTGTGACACATACATCTGGAATGGGGCTTTAAAGTTGGAAAATATATCTCACTTGCAGAATCGCTGTCATCCAAACTGGACATACTGGATGTCTTTGAATATTTTTTATGATTGACTATGTAAACCACCCTGTAATATAGTCATGAAAGACATTATGGCCAAAATGGTACAAAGAAAGGCCTGATTTACAGATTATTTTTTATTTATATAGTTGAGTTTGGGTCATATGTCTTGGAGGAATGTTTGGGTTACTGGAGATGTTTTCGCATCTTGTTTTTGCAAGTTTTTCATTGACTGAAGACAGCTCTGGACTTCAGTTGCCAATGAAGTCTGCTACTGAACAGACATTAAAGGATAAGGCTGCTGTTATTCCATATTTTTTTTTGCTCCTGAAGACATAAAACTTAGAAAATCACAAATATATAGTTTTTACTTTTCTAAAATGGCTCAGTAAAGTCCTTAAACAGCTGGGTACTGTAGTTGGAAAGATTAAGTAGTGTATTTAAAATGGAATATTTTACTAAGGTGCAGCTTAACACACATTTGGTGAGCAGGTGGGTATTTAGCTTGAATATACTTACGTTATAAAGCTACATTATTATAAATTTTGGAGTCAAGTTTCTGGGAACCTGTTAAATCCAATATTCACTTATTTCTGCTCTGTTTTGGTCCTGAAGGGAAACACTCCTTTGCTGAATGTGTTCACCAGCTTGTTGCTATCTTTGTCTGTCTGTTGTTTGGTGCAGAGCAGGAAGCATGAACTCGGTTCAGCAGAGCTTTTTTAATACTCCCTGCTGCTGCTGAAAATAAAGCTGATGAGAACAGTGACAGTGGACCAAAACAGTAAAGTTTAAAACCAGATTAATGAGCTGAACGATGCCACAAAGCTCTGTAGAGCCTAGGGGTGATCATTCTCTGGGTTTGTCCAGCCTTTCACATATAAGTAATGAGATCCTCCATTGTTGATACAAAAATATGGATTATAGCCACTTTAAAGTCATAAATTCCAGCGATTATGTCCCCAGTCTCCGCAGTGCATCTCTTGAAGGTAATTGTGGGCAGAAACTTGTTCAGTCCAGCCTGCATGTGTACCTCAGGCATAATTTAAAGTTGTGACATGTGTTTAACAGATGCTCCGGCACACAAAGACTCCTTTGCCTTTAGTCCACGTGCACGAGACGGAGTGAAATGTGCTGAGTGTGGCAGCAGAGGTGTCAGCCTTTACACTTGGACTCTACAATGACAGTGATCATTTGCGGCTTCAAAAGTGATTCGACGGCAACTAAAGAATGTTCTCACAATGGATCGTATTGTCAGGCGGGATATGACTGATTGATTGGTCTGCTGCTCGCGCCCTCTTCGAGTACGCGGCTGGAACACAGCGGCTGGAACAGGAAGTCATCAGTCAGCCAATCTGCGCCATGAATCATTCGACCTTTGACTTCATTGCTTTGTTGAGTCAGCTCCGAGACACAATGTGCAGAATTTGTAATGACATTTTGAGATCTCCTCATTTTTAAGGTGTGATCTCCAGTTTTGTTGCCGTAAGACCACCCAAGGCTCACTAAACCCATCGCACTAAATGTATGGATTGAATTCTCCCTTGCCTCAGTGAATTAGCCGAGGAAATAATGACAGATGATTGAAGAGCGGGGAAATCATCTTTTTTTTCTTTTCTTGATGATAGCAGAACCGTCTTTCTCAGTAACTCTGCACACAGTTTAGGTCATTTCCATTAACTCAGCGGAGACTTTGGAAGATAATGATAAAGTGCCGAATGGAATACATATTCCCACTCCACTTTCCTAGCGTGTGATCCCCTTTCTCGTTGAGAAAGAGGAAGAAATATTAAGTTAAGCTAAGAAAATATTAGCCAGTCAGCATGCGGTAAGCAGTGTTGAAAATTGCTGTTTTTCTACACGGGAGAGTTACTTCATTATGTGTGCAAGCAACTTCATATTCACAGTTCAAGCCTGTGTTAACATTATAGATTTGAAGAGCAAAGCCAATTACAAGCGTCGCTCTATAATCATGGACCACGGCCATGTGTGGATAAGTGCATAGAAGTGTTTGTGGTGAGCAGGACGGAGCTTTAGGCTTGTGGCTGCAGCAGAGCAGCGTGTGGAGTTACAGCTGAAACTGTGTATTGAGAGGCTGATCACGAGTGAATGGAGCTGTGAGACTCGCATTACTTCTCACTTCTCTCTTTTCAAGTCCAGAGAATTCGGCTTTTTATTCCATAAGGTGAAGTCGAACAGTTCCATGTGGTTTGTGAGTGAATTAATCATGATGATTAATTGGCTTTCAAGTTAAATATCCAGTGAGCGATGTCAGGCTGCCAGACATCAGGGCTAAATTGACAGGCCTTTAAGGAGAAGCAGATTGATTTACACAGCAGCTAATGAATCCCCCTCCACCCAGAAGGGGAGGAAAGGTAAACAAGTCCTTTCTTTTCCTTCCTCCCATCTGCCTTGTTCAAGTACACTTTGCTCTCTGTATTGAACTCTAACCTGGTTTGGAGACTCAGAGACTCTTTGTACATTCCACCTTTTCTGTTGCTTTTCCCACTAAAAAAGGACATCTAGAACAGACAGATCAAATGTTGGTGTTTGTATACCGTGCATTAACGTCAGTGGCATAGTTTTTAGAAATAGGTCCCGTGTGCGCTTGGTCGCCACACCTGCGTGTCTAAATGGGCATCAAAACCAAAACATCACAGCAGGCTATGATACAACTGGGCACAGTATAATCTGCAGAGCGATGTACTACAACAAGACACAGACAGGTCAGCTAGCAACAAAAAAAAAAAAGAGCCTATAAACAGACAAAAGTATGAGCATTAAATCTCAAACAGAGCTCTGCAGGCCGCCAGGGATGGAGTCCTCATCAACGGTTAAAGTGACCAATCACATAAAGATGAGCCCAACAGTATCTCGGTACAATTAAGACATCAAATATATTTCAAGAAACCAGCCTATAACAACACACACATGCATTGTAAATAGCTACAAGTGATCCAGCCCTCAACACCCGTCACTAGGCTACAACACAGTGCTAACAGTGAATAATACAGTTATTTGGTGACCGGCTGAGGACGACCACAGACCGTCATCATCTGAAGCCCATGGCGTGGACTGGCGACTAGCTTCATAGTTGACATATCTGTATTTATGCTAATTGTATAATGGTGATCCAGCACACGGACTGAGTGGGACTAATAACGTTGCTGTTTTTCTGATCTTTGAGTTAAAGCTTTTGATATTGCGCCGCCATGCTTCGATGGTGATGGCAGGAATAGCATGCGTCACCCTCATGCATGAATCACACATTAATAAAAGCATCAGTTCACCAATGATCCGTGATGATGAACACGAAGAAAAACAGAAAATGCTTGGCAAAATAGCATATAATCAAACACCCCACCCCCCGCCCCAACATTTCACATGTTTTCGTGGGAGCTCATGTCTTATTAAGAGAAGCCTGTAGTTTGCAATTTATGTCCAAATACCTGCAAAACTAACAACATTCCCGGTCGGCGCATTGAGAGCTGATTAGCATCAATCTTACATCTGCTCAGCATGTCTGTGTTTTTTTTGTTCTTTTTATGTTTTCTTAAAGTCTTATGTTTAATGTATTTTTATGCCCTCGTAAAGTCGTCTTCAGATGATGTTTCTGGTCCAGAGTGAAGCGGATTTAATGGTCAGTTCACAACATTCTGCCATGTGTCGTATCTTTTACTGATCGCTATCCTCAGGAGACCAGAGGTTTAAGACCCAGACAAACGCAACAATTCGAGGAGGAAACAACTGAATCGTCCGCAAGGGAGACATTTTTTTTTCTTCAAGAATTCAAGTTGAACACGAGTCTTTGTGACTTTATGAGGCAAGTGTTGCGTCTAATTTTACCACACGTTTTCGCATTTTGATGCACCTGTAACGATACAGATGCAGTCGCTGTAGATGTCCCGATGGAAATCCATATTTTATAAACATGGTTGAATGTTTCATAGTGTGCGTACACATGTGTCTTTGGTTGTCTCATCAATAATTCATCTGGAGATTATCAGCATCCGAAGCAGGAGAACATGGAGCTGCAGCAGCCTCTGAGAATCAAAGACAGTCAGCTGTCAGATGAGACGAACAACTGCTGGAGAGAAACCACAGAGAGCCTGATTTGTGACAAAAAAAAATGCTGAAACACAGGAAGGTAACGTCACTGAGGTTCTTCTGGGTGTTAAGACAAAATAACGTGAGATATAAATAGTGAGATTCTTTTCCAGAGGGCATGTAAACTGTGCTGCGCTCTGCACTGGTAACTGTGAGCTTGTAAGATGTCAGAGGCCCAGCATGACTAATGCTCTCTTGAATGTGCAACAATAAATCAGAATCACTTTAAAATTCCTATAATTAACTGGTGTAAATGTGTTTAAATTGAAATGCATTAGCTCAGAGTACGTATGTAGATTTCCATTGATTCGGTGAAGACTTTCTTGATTTGTAAGAGCAATTTGCACACATCCAAGGGGACTATACGTACGTCGCTCTCTGCGGGGGGGGGGGTCTGCTGTCGTGAGGACAGACGCACCTACAGGAGAATAACCATGTGTATATTTACGTTGCGTCTCAGGAAAACTCCTCCGAAAAAGTTGGGAGCAGTGATGGAGCATGTGAGCAGAAAGAGATTAGAAGTTGCAGAAGTTTTGCATTCGCAGGCAAATAATTGTTAATTGTTACCCATCAGAAAACTGATTTTGAGGATCTCAAATAACTCTCGATCTTCTTTAACAAAATGAAGCAACAACAACGATGTCTGATGTAACGAAGAGCTCTGAATGTTCAGACAGCATTTCTTTCACAGTCATTCCAGATTTACCTATCGCCTGCAAAGCTTTTGTCCATCTTTGCATAACTCTCGCACTCCGTCTTATTTTCTTTGCTCTAGGTAATAAAACAATCTGTGCAGACAGTGTGAGTCAAGTGTGGTGTCTATTTTTATTTTTTTAAATGGTTTTCTTCCCGTTATTCTGGGAGCATTAATTAACATTCTCACTTTTCCAATTGTTTTTATGAGAGGAAAGAGTGCGTCCTATTTACTTAACTAGCCATTTTGGAATACATTCCTGCACAGGCCTACCGCAGAGCAGGTCAGTGCAGATTAACGTGCTAGGGGGCCCTGGGCAAAAGAAAATGAGCGTCTGGTCCCCTTTTAAAACCCTGTTCCACCTTATTCTCTTTCAAATGTCTTTGCACTTTTTCCTGTGTTGGTATAATGCCTGGTTCCAGATTAACTATGTGATGATTTGATTAAACTAATTTAGAAACATGCAACATAAAAGCTCAAGACCTAAAATCAACAAAGGTCTTACACGTACATGTTGTGACCGGGACCTCGTTGAAATCAGTGAGTGAAGATTAAAGCCCAGTCCACAGGAACAGGGTTTTATCCTCCTTCGTTCTCCAACAAAAAAAAAAAAAAGAAAAAAAAAAGGACATTTTGGAGCCCCTGGATTCTGTGTCATGTTCGTGATTCATAATTTCTCCGTGGAGCGTTTAATATGCAGAGGAGGTTAAAGTAAAGTGGACGGTGCAGCACAGCTCGTGGTTGACGATGGCGTCCTTCCTTCAGCGCCGTCGACAAGGTTTGCTATTGTTCATTGGCGCGAATTTGTCAAACTTGACAAGTTCAACTTGCCGTGAACAATTGCGATGATACCAATGAATCTATTTCGCTACATCATTTCTCCTGCTTTAAGTGCCGGTCTTTACTCTCAGTCATCGCCACCTACTTCAGACCTGAATAAACATTATAGATGTCAATGGTGGCCAAACTAAATGATCTCCTCTTCTACATTTAGTCTTTCTTATTTTTTTTAAACACACCTTCCGTTGGCTTTGTTTTCTGTATTGTTCATTTTAGCAGCAACAATTCATCATTTCCATGTTGCGTCCTCTAGGCCCGTGCTGCACTGAAAGGTCATGGCTGGTGAGAAGCACTGACGCTGGAGTACTAGCTGTGTTTTGATGTTCAGTGCTACCTATTCCCTCTCTGTAACCCCCCACGAGCCCCTCTGATCTACTCCGCAGCTCATTAAAACACCCTCTCCACCTCCGCATTAGCATCAGAGTCATGGTCAGACTGCTTTGTGTTATAAGGGTGGAAAACAATATCAATAACAACAACAAAAACAATAGTAGCCTTTGGTCCAGGGAGGAGAGGAGGAGAAAGGTCTTTGATAATGCACATCAAAGAGAGATGCTGAAGTAGGCTGTGTTTTCATTGCGTGCATGCCAAGGGCGTCTCTGATCCTGCACGTGTGGCGTTAGCGCTCGCAGCCAGTCTGATGGCACAAGGTGAGCTGCCGGGTCTGCAGGACCTCAAGGGAAGTCAAACATTGCAACCAACGAAGGCTTGGCATAGGTTAAAGTTGAGGCCCTCGATTGACATTGATTCCCCTCGTCTGTCAGTGTATACATGAGAGAGGGCTTGTGTGTCTCGGAATCTGGAAATGTGCGCAGTAAGGTCATGAAAAGTTGGAGAACACGAGCACCAACACGATCCGTGCAACGTGGAACTTGTAACCGCAAAAGTACAGCAGGCCCCATCGAAGTTCTCTGTTACGTGCAGCAGCAAGAGAGGAAAAAGACCGAAGTAGAAGAAGACAGAGCTTTCCCTTTCTAACTCTTTATTAAGGAGAACTCCTCATCTGAGTTGTAGTTGCAGTTGTAAATGCTAATTCTGTAAGTTGTTATGCATTTTGGTCCAGATGCTGTGCAGCTGTTTGCCAGAAGGTAAGTGGCTGAACAGTCCATGGGAGGAATCCAGCAACCTTAAAGGCAATAACTAGTTATGCTTATCAAATGGATTTTTAATAACCTGGTAATCCAAAGGTAATAATAATAATAATATTAGAACAGAATTCATACTTAGTTTGGTTTGGTAATAATAAAGAAAATATATTTTTATGTTGTTATTTTGCCAAATACTGCACCTTAACTCATCTTGTTGAATATTCCACCTTAATATTGCACCTTACACCATCTCAGCTCATCTTATTTTTTTTAAATGTTCTACATATATATATATTGTATAAAACATTTTGCACTATTTGTACATTTTTGTAAATGTTTGCATTTTATACTGTCTCCTACTGTGTTTTGCAACTGTTGCACAACAATTTCCCTCGGGATAAATAAAGTTCTATCTTATCTTATCTTATTTTATCTTATTAATAATAATAATAATAATAATAATAATAATAATAACTTTATGCATTTCATGCAAAGATGCAGTCCAGTGCAAGACAAAACAAGATCAGATGAAAATACACAATAACAAACTATAGCACTAGTAATGGTGAGAGAAAAAAGACAAAACCTCCATCAGCTCTGAACTTAATCATTCTTCATGTTTCCTTCAGTAAAACACTAAATGTGTCACTTTGACAGGAAGTTAGAATTATTGCGAGATGCTAGAAATAGCTTTTTTTCTCTCCCAGACGTACGTGAGGGTAGCGTGCAGTTAATGTGAAACTCCCCTCACTGTGCAGTGAATACGTTTTAATACCAAAGCTGCAGGACATCGTTAACCTGCTGTGTTCAAAGGTATTGATAGTATTTGTTTAATTAGATTCCACTGTAAGGTGTCTTGGTTTGTGTCTCGGCTGATCCGCACATGTGCTGATACGTTCACAATGACTTCAACGTGTTTTGTGCTCTTTTACAACTGTTCAGAGAGTTCAAACACAATCGAACAAACACGTCGTCATAAACTCCGCCGCTTGTTCTCTCCCTGCTGAGTAATCGCAGCTCGTTTTTTTTTTATAATGTGGGTTCAGACACTGTGCGGCACTTTGCACCCGGTCCCTGAGATGTGATGGGTTGTGGAATACAAGACACAAAAGGTTATTGATACTGTGTTCATCCACGAACAACTTTTTATTCCAGGAGCACAGTAACATGAATCCAAATGCCATAAAACTATTCTGCCACGAGGTGGACAAAGTACTCAGATTTTACTTCAGTAAAAGTAGTAACACCACAGTGTAGAAATACTCTGTTAGTACATTTTACTTAAGTAAAAGAACAACAGTGTTAGCATCAAAATACACTCAAAATATACTTA
>CALSCE010009132.1:6885153-6911812 GCA_943593645.1 Bovichtus variegatus
AGAGAAAGCATATACTGTATATATATATATATATATACACGGCATTATTTATTTTTTTATGTTAGTGGCTTTAACCTCAGAACCTGTTAAAAAAAAGAAGTATAATAATAATAACAATAATTATAATAGTAATAATAACCTATATTACATTCATTGTTTTTACATTTTGTAAGAAGTGTTGTTTTCTTGCAGGATGTCTTTCTCTATTCCTCCAGATGATTCATGTAGCTACTCTGCACGTCCTTAAAGATACAGCCAGATGATTATGTGTCTGTCTTTTTTTTCTTTTTTTTTTTTTCCTATTGTAATATTTGCTGGCATATAGTTGCTTTTATTCCTGCAGCAAGAACTTTGTGCACCCGAGGCTCGACTGAGACACACCAGCTCCTCTCTGACTGTGCGTCCAATCAGCGCGAGGTCTGCAGAGCCTTTCTGCTGTAATTGGATGGAGATGGGAGAGGAATACGCAGCCTTGGCACAACGTAAACACATGCTCGTCTTCTTCGCTCCGCAGAGGACGCGCCGGGTAGAGCAAATGGAGTGAGCGAAACTACCGACAGGACCAGACAGGCTTTACGGTTGTTTTTATTTTAATCATTTCATCGCTTTAAAACGTTAATATCAAGAGAAACAAGTTATAGGGGAGTCAGCTACTCGTGTTGGTACGGAACAAAGCTCTTTCCCATATCACCAGGTCTGTGGATTACGCACGGCGGAGCGTCCGGGACAGAGAAAAGTTTTGAAGACTATTGTTTTGTTGCACAGGAATACCAAGACAGTGTGTTTTATCACACAGGTCTCCGTGCGAACAACCTGCTATATAACTAACATTATCTTCTGAGCCTCTATGGAGTGATTCTCCACTTTATAAAGATTCCATTTTATTCATGGATCAGAATAAACTTTAGACTTTAACAAAACACCAGCAGCGAGAGATATATCTGTAGATATATGCATTGGGGGATGGCAACAGCCACCTCGAGTCCATACCTAGCCAGCAGCAGGATTTTATCCAGCCCGGTCCTTCACTCTGATCGGAGGGTCGGTGGCATGCAGCCGGGCAGCACCGCTGTGACCACGGTGTCTAGTGGATACAGGGGGGACCCTTCAGTAAAGATGGTGCAGAGTGACTTTATGCAGGGAGCCATGGTGGCGAGCAACGGGGGGCACATGCTAAGCCATGCACACCAGTGGGTGACATCGTTGCCACACGCAGCAGCCGCAGCAGCCGCGGCCGCGGTGGCAGCAGCCGAGGCCGGCTCTCCGTGGTCCCCCAGCTCACAGCCGCAGGACGTGAAGAGAGGGAGGGAGGACCTCCACACGGGCACCGCTCTGCACCACAGGGCCCCGCATCTGGGGACGCATCAGGTGCACCCGGGAAGTTGGGGTGGCACCACCGCGGCGCACATCAGCATCACCGAGGGGCAGCAGCAGCAGCAGCAGCAACAGCAGCAGCAGCAGCAGCAGCAACAGTCCCTGATTTACTCCCAGTCCGGCGGTTTTACAGTCAACGGGATGCTCAGCTCGCACGCGGGGCAGAGCCTCATGCACCAGGGGCTGTTGCGCGGAGAGTCCCCGGAGCTGGACCACGGAAACCACCACCATCACCATCACCACCATAATCACCACACGCACCACAACCAGCACCACGGGGTGAACCACGAACCACACTCAGACGAGGACACGCCGACGTCTGATGACTTGGAGCATTTCGCCAAACAGTTCAAACAGCGGCGGATCAAGCTGGGCTTCACGCAGGCAGACGTGGGTTTAGCTTTGGGCACCCTGTACGGCAACGTGTTCTCACAGACCACCATCTGCAGGTTTGAAGCGCTTCAGCTGAGCTTTAAGAACATGTGCAAGCTGAAGCCACTGCTGAACAAATGGCTGGAGGAGGCTGACTCCACGACCGGGAGCCCGACCTGCATCGATAAGATCTCCACCCAGGGCAGGAAGAGGAAAAAGCGCACATCCATCGAGGTGAGCGTAAAAGGCGCGTTGGAGAGCCACTTCCTCAAGTGTCCAAAACCATCCGCACAGGAGATCAACTCTCTGGCGGACACTCTGCAGCTGGAGAAGGAGGTGGTCAGGGTCTGGTTCTGCAACCGCAGGCAGAAAGAGAAGCGCATGACGCCGCCAGGACTGCCACGCACCCCGGAGGACGCATACTCGCAGGTGGGCAGCATGGGTCCCGACACACCGTCCCCCTCCATAGACTGCAAGAGGATGTACAGCGACACGTGAATATAACTTGGCGGAGAATTCTGAACTACGTGAAGTGTTTGAATACATTTTTAGAGAAAAATATTTCATGTTTCCCTAAACGATAGGATAATTGATCAACTTTTCTTACAGCTCCCCTCGTTCTTTGATCCTCAATAGTGATGTTATCCAGTATGTATTCATATTAGAGCAGGACACGTGTCTACTTTTATGAATCCTCGGGTATATCCTCTGCACTATGAATCAGCCTTTGGGACAGAAAAAATGAAAAGCTTAACTAAAATTTGAATAGAAGACAATTTAAAGTGTATTAAAGGTAAAGTTAGATCACAACAAAAAGAGGCTACATAATACAAACGGTATCAATCTGATGCCAAGAAGTTCTGTATGTAGGTTAAAAATAAAAGTTCCCCTGTAATGCTGCAGAGTTTGATGTCCCACAGGCTAGACTGAGTTGTAGCCTACGTTTCTTTTATATGAAAGACATTGATTAAATGCGTTTTATTCAGCATTAAGTTGTTTTTTAATGAGCAATAATTTATCTTCCTTCAAATGTGTTTCTCACTTGTGTTGTGTGTCAGTGGATTTATGTTGTGACACAGTTTAAGATGGTCAAAGATCGATTTAAAATTATACCAGTATTGTGTTTTCATTCATAGGAAACTCCTTCTTTTTTTTTTTTTTAATTAGCAAACATTCCCTTAAGTTTATGTACAAGTAAGTCTGCTGTGTATGTTCTTGTGATGATTTGGACTATTTATTTTTTTCCCCACTGTGCTTATTTTCATGGAATAGACTAATTATTTAATAAATTTGACATAAGGAAAGAATTGTGTTGAGATATCTGAGACACACACACACACACGCACACACACACACTGCTTTTCAATGTATATTGTGCAATAAACCAACAAGGCTCTAAGTGTGAAAATGACAATTTAAATTGGTCTTTCATGAGAATCAAAGTACTGAGACATTATAATGTAATACAGAAAAGTTAAAGAGCCTCTTGCTGTCCTGCCGGGGCTTTCGTGGTGATCACAGCTTTTCAGGCTGCACTGACTGGTCGATTTGTTAAGATGAGAAATTGACAGGTCAATTCACAGAAAAGTTTGAAAATCTATCAATTTTTTCAAACCGCCGCTGCTTCGGTAGACGATTTTCATATGTGATAATAAACTGAATATCTCAGAGTTTTTGGACCGCTGGTCAAATAAAACAAATTAACATCTTTCTTGTGCTGTCGGGAAATTATAACCATTTTTCACTCTTTTGTTTTTAACAGTTTGTATAAAGAATGATTAATTGAAACGTTAATTGTCAACTCTTTAATAATGGAAATGATAACTGTTTTATTGAGCCATAGACAGCTATATTTATGTGTCTGTTTATTTGCTAAGTTGCTACCAGGGTATTCTTCCTGGGGTCCACACACACAGACATAACGCCCTCGTGCAACACACACGGACGCTCAAACAGCACAACACACATGCAGTGCGTCTACTCACCCAGCCGCCCCTATAGATCCCCGCACCCACTCAGAACAACTTCAAACAAAAACAGCAATGACAGAGAAAACAAAAAATGAAATAAAATAAAACAAAACAAACTCGGTTTCCAACCGGAGGGAAAGCACTTAGTGGTGCAAAAATAAAACAACCGGCACAGAACAGACTGAACTAAACTAAATCCAGATCCCTGGGAGGGTTCATGCCAAGCATAAATGTCGCATGAATGAAAATGATCTGTCACGAGTCGCCGCCATTTCCAAGTTTGAATGCCTCCTCGTTGTGTTGACACTGAAACTGGTTGAACTCCCCACACTGCGCCTCTTCTTCGTGCGATATAATGCACATCATTGCAGCCACATGTATCCTGTGGCAGGGCTGTGGACTGCAGCTCACTGGCACACAGCCAACAGAGGTCGGCTATCCCAGCTGGCAGTTCACCTCGGCAGCGGTTGCCAAGGTGACAGCGAGATGGAGGGACACGAGGCAGCGGATCTTTTGCCACAGATGATGGGTTTGGCAGATAGGCAGCACGTAGCTCAGGACGCTGGCTGTGAGAAACGATCTGTGTTTCTTCTCCATGTCTCTGATCCCCACAAACATGACACACCATAATGCACACACGCAGAAAACATACGCACACATGAGCTGATGCCTCGCATCAAATATCTCGTTGATGGATGAAAGACAGCCGGAGGAGTCGTGGAGGAAAGCAAAGGAGAAATGGAGGCTGTGGTGAAACTTGGAGGGAGGTCAGAGGTCTGCTGTTACAGTAGCCGCTAACAAACCAGACAGAACTCAGAGAGATAAACAAAAACCTGGAAGTTAATGGATTACTGCAGAAGTCACACTTTTAATTGCAGTTTAAGTATTCTTTACAGCTTATTCTCCACAAGCGTGGAAAACAAACGTGTGACTCACACTTGGTTAATCTGTCATTCGTTTTATGGATTTCTGTCCCTTTTGGAGCAAAATGTGTCCTAACAATACTAAATAAATCTTACTGTGTGTGTGTGTGTGTGTGTGTGTGTTTGAGAGTGTGTCACTTTGCTAAACATTGGCAGGATTTAGGGGAAACTCTGTTATAAATAGTAGCCTGCCAGCATGAATGGCTGGTTTGAATGGGTCTTTACACGTTAACCTACGCAGCCGTCGTCACTCCGGGTCAATTTTCAATCCCTTAATAGGCCGAAGGGAGACGAGTACGTAAGAAGAAGAAATGTCGATGACACTTCACCAACTTGTGATGCCGATACATAAGAAAGCAGACGCATTAGACACAAGTGAACCAATTTTTCAAAAGGTTTCGTTGTAAAAATCGGAGAAGATTCTGATATTATATTATATTCGTCAGAGGAACGTGTCTGTCTGTCTTTCTCAGCTGCAGACAAGATGACCTTTTGCAGAAATGACGACTAAACAGCGATGACGTGGACCAATGTCACAAAAACTCTTTTCAACGACTTATTATTACTTCCTGGAGTGACGACGTACAGAGCTCGTCAGCGTTAAGTGACTCGAATGTAAAACAGCGAAAAGACATACACAGCATTCTGTCATGAAAACCAATCACAGTGAATCTCATACCGAACACACACACAATGTTAACGCAAAGGAATACTTTCTTCACGCTCTCGGCTACCACAGCAATATCACACAGAGGTGGAAAGGTGGCTCCACAGCTCACTGTAATCATCTACCGCTACCTCTTAACATGATGTATTCCCACTGAGCCGCGAAAGCCAGAGTTCTCTGATAAAAAAATGGCGGCAAAATCTAAGCTCGCAGGATTGCAGTGTGATCCCCTCAAAGCTTAGCGATGTAAAGATTGGAGATAAGGCTGGAATTGAGGGATAAAAAGCCCTTTAAAGGGTTTTGTCATCACACAACGCTAGGTGTCCCCCCCTGAATATTAATGCCTGGATCTGAAGGTACAAGCTGATGATGTTACAGTAACCTCCACCCGAAACCCCTCAATCAACAGAAGCGGCGCGGCTCACATGAAGTGCATTTGTGCTTGTGATGACAGCAAAGCGTGTAGTCAGTGCTTGAGCATATATGTGCTACTTAAATGTAGTATTATCATCGTTGCAGTATTGTTTCTTTCATCACTGAAACAGTAAGAACGCTATTACCTCCCCCTAACATAATTGTTCATAATTGCTCTTGAAGCCTTGTTCAGAGGTACTTTACATAAAGCAATTATGGCATGATAATCCCTCCTTTAATGCTTGTTGTTTGTGACTCACAGTTTGGGCCTCTGTCACATACAACAGACACTAGCCAGAGAACAGCATGTGTTAATGCACAACTATTTCACTGTGGGTTGCACATTATCAGTCCTCACTGTTTGGTGTTAATTATTGTCACATTGCTGAGATTGGTTAACCACTGAAGTCCAACACTGATTAACACACTGTGGCTTCCTCGGCGTGACTCAGCGCTCATGAGGCAGGCAATGCCTGAATAAAAGAGCCCGAAAAGTGCGTTTTAGGTGGTTGTAATTGTGCGTGTGAGTGTATTAAAATGTCTTGAAAATAACACAAAAGCTGTCTGAACAAGACTCAATCAACTCAAAGTCAATATTGTCACGTGTGTGGGGTTTTTCTCCTCTCCGCTGAATGTTCTGATTTAGTGGTGAACATTTTTTCACTTTGCCTGTGTTTGATTTTTTTTTTTTTTGGTGAATGATGGAGTACCAAAGTCTCCCCATCAGGAAGAAATTAAAGCAAACATCTGTGGAATAATGGAGAGGGAAATGAATTCTCTGACTAGCAAGCTTGTTGTGTGGGTGCCACCGAACGTGACGAGCATGCATGTGCCAGACCGGTGGAGTGGAACTCGTTTGATGGGCATGTTCAACACATGGGCACGATGCCAATTTAGACAAGCATGCCCATGAAAAAGATCTCTGCCTGCATGCTAATTGTGTGAATGTAACCGCGTGTGTATCTGCATGTGTGAGACTATTACACACCAGTTTGCTTGTATACATTCAAAATGAATTACAATTTAATTACTTTTAGAAAATCTGTGTCTACAGATGTTGCTCTGCACATCTGGACTCAGCCAGCGTTATGTCACTCATGTGTGACAAACCTCCTCAAAATACAATGTAGGCATTTTACCAATACATTAAGCTTTTACTGTAAAATAGGTTTGGACATGTGATGCTCTAAAAAGAGGTAAACAAATATACAATAAAAACCTAAACATACCAACACATAAAGGTCTCAAATATGCTTCAGCCCAAAGGCCAAATGAATGAAAGGCACAATGCTGCTATCTCCTGGACAAAGATAATAACGCACGTTAATGAATGTTTACATCGCAAGAGGACACTGTACATTTGGCAAATGAAAAAAATAGTTCACAAGATAATCTTGAAGAACAAAATATCTTTAAATTAATGAAATATAATAACCTGTAAAACAACGTAATGATTCGAGAGGAGAAAACCAGAATCCAAGCTTGGATGTTGGAAGCAGTAGATTATTATATACAGTATATATTCGATATCGTAATATCGATATTCTTGCAGAGGTGACAAGAAATTAAAAAGCTTGGAAATGATGGCTAAATAGAAGTTAGATGTTGTGACTCCATATTCATTTAAATGTGTCATTTTTGTAGCACATGCTTAATGTACCTTATTACATTATTATTATTAGTATTATTATTATTATTAATAATAATAATAATATTATTGTGTGTGTAAGATGCCATCGTAGTCCTTTGAGATGAGATGTTTTTGTTTGCTTAATTGTTTTAGTCAAAAATGCTGCAAATGTTACAATTTGCTTTGCTGTTGGTGACATTTATCAGCTCATATCCCAAACCTACAATTACCTGCATATGTCTTCTTAATGTGCATCTTCAATACAAATAATTATATTGTGCAATGTGCTTTGTATGTATCAAATTGCACAACGTGTTATTAACAATAATACCTTTTTTATTTGCTGCGTTGTTTTTGTTGTTTTGGAAAACCACAACTGACGGTCTATAAGGTGCAGTTCTTACACTGCATTTATCTTTGCACAAAAAAATAGTTACATCATGCAGATGATACCTTAATCATTAATTAGCAGACGCAAAATGCTCCACGTGTGAAATAAACGCAATCCGCCGCACTGCTCCTTTAAACCAGGGACCACCTGCTCTTCTGGCGTCAGCATCATCCGCAGGCGGCACGATGGTGATCGATACGGCAGTAAAATGTTCAAAGTGAGATATTTTGGGAAAAGCTCGACATGCACAAGAAAAGGAAATGCGATCGCCCAGCTGACCGGCTCGAGGAGAGACAAGCGTGAAACCTGATATCTACTGTAACGTCGAGGTAGGCCTATTTATGTCTGGTTAGCGCTTACAAAGGTGTCATTTATCGCTGTAACCCCCACTCGTTGCTCACAGGGGAACATATTGTATTGATTCTTTGATGCCGATGGTGTATCTGCAGATGTGCATGGACTGATGCGGACAGGTCGAGCAGCCTGTGATGGACAGAGAAACACAGGTGATGGAGAGAAACAGGCTCACGTGTGGATGTGAGGAGGACACACTGTACAAACTATCAAATGTCACTGGATGTAAGCGATGGATTAACAATACAGGGACAAATAGATTATGGCATCACATATACGCCATTGTAAAACAGGAAAAATACATAAGCCTGCATCGAGGAGCTGCTTCCACCGTAATCCTCTCAAATCAATCACTACATCTGGAAGACTTTACTCATCAAATCATCAAAACATTATGACTGAATTGGCCTTTTTCATCGAGTGTATTTGATTGAGGTTTTCTCAGGCTGTAATACTTCTCTATGTTTATATTGTCACAGCAGTCTCAGTATTTGATCTGAGCAGCTGAGTAAAACCACCTGTCTTTGTTGAAATAAGCACTAAGGAGCCCCCTGCAGGGCAACTCAGCTCATTATCTGCTTGACCTAATTCATTTCAAAAGGTAAATATTAAAAATCTAAATGTATGCATCAATGTATTATATATGTTTAATGGACATATATTGTAAGCAATATCTCATGGTGGAAATTAAATTAAATAAAGATAGTAATATTTTTTATTTATTTCATTTGCATAGTTGCGTCAATTTATTGCTTAGGTTAATTGATTATACTACATGATAATGACACGAAACAAGACCTGAACACAACATGTGTCCGACTGTGAGGCATCTTTCATTTATGTCAAGAAAAAAACATTTTGATGTGGTAGTCTTGACTATGAGTTTAATTCCTAAATCGTGAGAAAGTCCAAAATTGCAAACCCTGTAATACAGAAATATTTTGTCATAAGCGATGAGAGTACAGGCTGCTTGTTGCCATGGAACTGGTGACCTTGTTGCCTTGGCAACAACCAGCAACGCTATGCAGCGGCATATGAGGGTTTTTTGTGCAAGAATGTAGCTACAGTCACCGGAGGGACTATTTCCTTCCACCTGTGTGTGTGAACCCTCATGTACTGAGATGACATTAGTCGTCTTATTGTATCATCCAAACGTACATTTTCTGAGAGATATGTTCTGACTCCAGCTGTGTTACGGTGACAAACACACAGTGAACTATCATGAATCCACAAGCCTTTTTCACAGAAGATATTTTGAAATGTCACAGTATGAAAAGCACAGGTGTAAATATTTACATGAATGATGGCTGAATTCCATTTAGCGGCTTCAGTTTTACGGTCCTTGTTGTGCATCCTGGCTCACTGTCACTGCCAGAACAAAGACATTGATAATGTTATTAATAACAGCCACTATGACAAGTGGAAACATCTATCGCTGCATTGATTAGTCGACTAATGGATTAGTCAATCGACAGACTAATAATTGCCAACTAAGTCCTTCATTATGCAAAGAAATGCTGTTTTCAGCCTCTCAAATCTGTTTTATATCATATTAAACTGAATATGTTTGGTCGATCAAAAATAAATAAATAAAATAATCTGCAAAGTAATTGGCATTGAAAAGAATCATAACATCGTCTGCTGTAAACAGACCACATCTAGCCACATCCAGAGTTTAATTATTGGACATTATGACACTTAACTGGTCTACTTGTCCCCCAGCTCCCAAGAGCCAGTCCACCTGGGAAGACAACACCTGAGACCTGAACGACCTCAACACAACGTTAACACTCCCAGTCCCACTACCAGCAGCAGGAGGAGGAAACCATAGCAACAGACGTGTCCTGCGTGTCCTGAAGATGCCTCTCTGTTTCATCAAGGCTGCATCAGAGTCTGAAGCATTATCCAAGAACGGGCTTCTGCTAAGTCGAAGGAGGACAGGCTGTACCATGGGTGTGTACTACGCTGGTGTGTGAATGTGTGTACTTCTGTTCGTGTGCGAAGCATCACATGCACTGTGTGCTTTGCAGGGTCGGCGGTGTGAATGTTTGTGTATGCACCCGTGTGAGTCCGTACAGCTGTTAATGATCAACCTTATTCAAGCCTGTGAGCATCACATGTCTGTCCTGTGTGACTGTATCTCTCAACACGGTGTGTCTGCTTATGTAACTTCTTCTTCTTCATCCTCACGGGGAGTCATTCCTCCTCTCACTGTTTTAAAAATGTGCAATTATCACTGAGTAATAGATCACTCCTCTGACTGTCTAACTCAGTCTGTGTTTTCTGTGGCGATGCCATGTTTTTAGCACATTTATTATTCTTAACTTGCACACAATGCCAAACAGTAACCTACACATTTGTATCATTCTTATTTATATAACATTCTTTAATGTTCAAAAAACACATTATTCTTCTCACACACCCCTCCCGAAACAGCCCAGTCTGTTCTGATTGGCGTGTGAGAAAAGTATTTGCAAAGGTAGTTCTCAAGACCCGGGTGGAGATACTCAGATGGGGGGGGGGCTCATATTCTAATGAGCCTGCAGGTGACAGGATGGGGAACCAAATCTGAATGGCTTGTTGAATTCCATGTTTTGTGACCGAGGCAGCCCACAAATATTGAAGTATGTGCACGAGCACTGAAAAGTGACTTTTTCTTGATATGTCCCCTTCACGAGACCGACGGCACGTTAATGTAACGCACTGTCGACGTCCATTAAAATCGGGGAAAGTGCACCTCGTCAGTCATAAACTCTGATGTATTTCCACTGTTTGTTTACAAGCTGTTTTTCTGTTCCACAAAGCATTTGTTTTGGAAAATCCCATAAGTCCTTTTTATTTTTGTCTCTATCTCAGATATTTTCATGGAAGACCAACTGCCGGAGGACAACTTAATGTGCCCACCACAACAATAATCCAACATGTACCTTCTTTTGGGCTGACATCCCTTGATAACAGCTGCTATGGCTTTTTGTAACGAAAGCCTGCTGGAGGAGTGCAGCTTCATGGGGCCGGACAATGTGGAGGACGCGGCAGAAAGTCTCCCGTCAGAAGCTGCGACTCCGCTCATATCGGTCACTCTGCGTGTGACCCTGGCAGCCATAATGATCTTCATGATTACTATCGGTTTCCTCGGCAACGCGATCGTGTGTCTGATTGTTTACCAGAAACCTGCCATGCGTTCCGCCATCAATCTCCTCCTCGCCACGTTGGCCTTTTCGGACATCATGCTGTCTCTGCTCTGCATGCCCTTCACTGCAGTCACTGTGGCCACTGCCGACTGGAGCTTTGGAAGCGGGTTCTGCCGAGCGTCCATCATGCTGTACTGGCTGTTCGTCCTGGAGGGGGTGTCCATACTCCTCATAATCAGCGTGGACCGCTTCCTCATCATTGTGCAGCGGCAGGACAAGCTGACCCCACACAGAGCTAAACTGTTGATCGCGGGCTCTTGGCTGCTGAGCCTGTGTGTGTCTCTGCCGTCCGTAGTCGGGTGGAGGACAGGTGCGGCAGGTGTTGGGGGAGCCTGGGCGCCGCAGTGTGTGCTAGGATATAGTGATTCTCTGGCGGACCGTGGATACACAGTGCTGTTGGCAGTAGCAGTATTCTTTGTACCATTCGCTGTCATGCTGTACTCTTACATGTGCATCCTCAACACAGTGCGCCGCAACACCCTGCGCATCCACAACCACACCAGTGAGCATTCCTGCCTGCCAGCCCTCAACCAAGTCAGCAAAATGAGACTCACAGGGCTGCAGCGGCCCCCTCAGATCAAGGTGGACATGAGCTTCAAGACCCGAGCCTTCACTACCATCCTCATCCTCTTTGTCGGCTTCTCTGTATGCTGGTTGCCGCACACGGTGGTCAGCTTGTTGGCCGTGTTCAGCCGGCAGTTCTACTACAGCTCTGTCTTCTACCCCATCAGCATCGGCGCTCTGTGGCTGAGCTACCTGAAGACAGTGTTCAACCCCGTCATCTACTGCTGGAGGATCAGGAAGTTCAGGGAGGCCTGTCAGGAGTTCATTCCCAAGAGCTGCAGACTGTGTCCCAGAGTGCCGGGTAGGAGCCGCAGGAGAGTGAGGCCAAGCAACATCTACGTGTGCAGCGAGACTCAGTCGGCGGTGTGAAACAACGACAACAACGAACCAGCAGGCGTTGACTTTGCCATCAATTGTTTTTAAACTCGCACTTTCCCTCACGATAAGCAATCAGCGCTCACGTTAAAAGTATATACTGGTCGTTGAGTGAAACATCTCGCCACAAGAATGAACTTTCAATCAAAATTTTTAAGCCAACATGGATGAGAAGTACTTAGCAATTCCTTGACAATTGGAGGAAGGTCATGTGGTGCGGTCGAAAGCTGCAGAAGAGCTACTGAATAGACTTTATGGTGAGATTATTGTGTCTGCTGCTTTCAGTGCCAAGACATACCGGTGGATTTATCTAGATTTAGCTTCATGGCCATTTTGGGTTTCTGAAACTTACTGCCATCTAAACAATTTTACTATCCTTCATTGTCAATTGACTTCTTCGTTTCATAATTTGTCTCTGATGTGTCTCATCAATGTTATTCTGTTTCTTCAGATTGTAGACTCAATCTTCAGGCTTTGAGTAGTAGTTGTGATAATAATTCTGTTGTCAGTTATGTGATGAGTTTCACAACAAAAAAAAAAAGCATACAAGGTATTAATGTTCAATAACGTTCTCACGGGAAAGTATGTAAGCTTTCAACTGACGTCTTTTTAAAAAAAAAAGGAAAACATTTTTTTTTTTAATGAACTTTGTGTCGAAACTGTTATTTAAAACCACGAGTGTGTAAACAAAGACGTGTGCCAGTTATTGAGCTGTGAATGTTTACGTGAATGTATCATCTATTCATGAATAACAAAACCAGGTAAATAAATGCAGTTTTTTTAAAAAGATGTTGCAATGACAGACTGCTGAGTGCTTGGATGAGAACCATACTCCATCCAGCTGCTGTGACAATGTACACAATGGGAATACCGCAGATTGCTTGGATACTTAAGACACCTTTTCACCGTGAGTGGATGTGTATCTACTTCAAGACAATAAGATAATAAGACAATAAGACAATATGCACAGCGGTTTGTGTCTCACGAATTCTATCAGGTTAAGTAATCCCATTGGAAGAGTGAGGCCTGCACGGAAATTGTAACAATTGTTTTCTCTTATCAACACTTGTGCTGAATGAACAAATTAAGTGAATGCACTGTGGTTTTGATTAAAGCTTTTAAATATGTGTGTCATTTTGATATTGATACATTCTTACTTCATTCATTTTGAGATATTTGCATGAACGCTATACAAGCTGTAAGACCATCATTAATGACACCGGCAGTGTCGGCCAGCCAAATGGGTCATAGTGCTGTGCAGCATGAAACAGGAAGATGGCGCTGTTCTTTCATTGCAAAGGAAGTTTTCTCCATTTCCTGCTGAATTATCGGACTGAATTGCCATTTTGTCTTTCATTAATTCTATTTGCGTTATCACAGGACAAATCAGGGATGTGTGATCCAGAGTGGGTGGAGGGATTTTTTGAGATTTAATAGGAAAAAGGCTGCAGTGAAAAATAAGCATTGTCTTGTTTGTTTATTATGACAGAGCTTGTTAATGTAAACTAATGTGATGCTCGTGATTTTTTTTTTAAATGATCAGTTATTGTGCTGATTATTTTCCCAATAACAGTAATTGATAATAAAAAAAAAAATCGGCCATCAAAATTCCCTTGAACCCAAATTGTCAGGGCAGCGGTAAAACATATTATATATTCACTGTCACATAAGACAAAGAAAATCAGCAAATTTTCATAATTAAGAGGCAAGGAAATGATGATTAGATTAGTCTATACTTTTTTCTATCCATCGACTAATTGTGTAATCACTAATCATGTCAGCTTTAAAAGTCACATTTATGTTTTTACCCCCTGCACCTGATACTGTTTAAAGGTTTAAAGCCTGAAACTCACATAAGGAAGTTATAAACCAACCAATTAAATACTTTTATGTGCAGACTGATTTTTTTAAATCTAATTTCTCATTCAGTACTTATTTAATGTCCAATATGAAAGGTGTTATAAATCACAAGTAAGTCACTTAGCTGCTAACTGTCCTCCCTTCTAAATGAGATGATTCTTTAATGTGTAAGGTAAAAAGGGAAGAGGTTTTCATTCATGTAGACACACATAAACATTACATTTACACACACACAAAACAAGACTCATGGCAAACATTATAAAATGTAAATGTAGGCCCTATACATTTACTCATGTGCCAACTCATGTGCCTCTCCCTCCTAATTAGGACCTCATGGTTGCTTCTACATCAAATTATCAGCCCTAACTTAATCAATTATGTCACTAACTTTCTGATCTGAGGCAGTGACAATTCCTCCCAATGCTGCAGTAGTTTGCCATCAGGCTCAACCAATATGAGCTCAGAGAAATGGTTTTGGTTTGTATGTTGATCTACATCCCCACAGCCGAGATACATTGATATGCAGCTTTGAAACGCAGCTACAAGTGGTTCAGCCGCAGTGATTTTGTGTGCGTTTGAGAACCCCTGATGTAAAAAAGCTTGGCTGTAAAAAAAAAAACGTAATTTTCCTGAAAAAAGCTTGGATGTGAAAAAATACTAAATCTTTTCATGAAAAAAGCTTGGAAGTGAAAAAAACCTTAATTTTCCTGAAAAAAGCTTGAATGTCAAAAGAAACTTAATTTTCATGAAAAAAGCTTGGATGTAAAAAAAAAACTTAATTTTCTTCAAAAAAGCTTGGATGTGAAAAAAACCTTAATTTTCATGGAAAAAAAATGTATTTGAAAAAAACCTTAATTTTCCTGAAAAAAGCTTGAATGTGAAAAAAATACGTAATGTATATGGAAAAAGCTGGAATGTCAAAAAAAACTTAATTTACTTCAAAAAAGATTGAATGTGAAAAAAAAAAAACTTAATTTTCTTCAAAAAAGATTGAATGTGAAAAAAAACTTAATTTTCTTGAAAAAAGTTTGAATGTGAAAAAATACAAAACGTTCTTGAAAAAAGCGTGGATGTCAAAATACTTAATTTTCATGAAAAAAGCTTGGATGTCAAAATACTTAATTTTCATGAAAAAAGCTTGGATGTGAAAATACTTAATTTTCATGGAAAAAAAGCTTGGATGTCAAAATACTTAATTTTCATGAAAAAAGCTTGGATGTGAAAAAAAACTTAATTTTCCTGAAAAAAGGTTGGATGTGAAAAAAACTTAATTTTCATGGGGAAAAAATGCATTTAAAAAAAACTTAATTTTCATGAAAAAAGCTTGGATGTAAAAAAAAACCTTAATTTTCATGGAAAAAAATGTATTTGAAAAAATACAAAATGTTCTTGAAAAAAGCTTGAGTGTGAAAATACTTAATTTTCATGAAAAAAGCTTGGATGTGAAAATACTTAATTTTCATGAAAAAAGCTTGGATGTGAAAATACTTAATTTTCATGGAAAAAAAGCGTGGATGTCAAAATACTTGATTTTCCTGAAAAGAGCTTGGATGTAAAAAAAAAAACTTAATTTTCTTCAAAAAAGCTTGGATGTAAAAAAAAACTTAATTTTCATGAAAAAAATGTATTTGAAAGAAACCTTAATTTTCATGGAAAAAGCTGGAATGTCAAAAAAAACTTAATTTTCATGCGAAAAGCTTTAAGTAAAAAAAAAAAAAAACGTAATTTTCATGAAAAAAGATTTGATGTGAAAAAAAACCTTAATTTTCATGAAAAAAGCTTGAATGTAAAAAAATACAAATTTTTTTTCATGAAAAAAGCTTGGATATGAAAAAAACCTTATGATTTCATCATACAATTTGACAATTTTATCACTTTTTTTGTATTTAAAAGTTTTATAGTTTTAGTGTATTCATTAAAGTCACACATCAATCCAATGAAATTGAGGGAAACTTTTTTTTGTTTTACATTTATGTATGTAAAAAGTACCAAATATAATCCATACGTTTACCATGAATTCAAAGTTACATTCTCAAAATGTGTAATTATACTTTTAATATTTATACAACCAATTGTTGTTTTTCGAATAGGAATAGAAACGTGCATCGTGAATGACATACCGTGTTGTTATGACGCGGTGCATGCCGGGAAAAGTTAAGCATCCAATATGGCGACTTCCACGGGACAAGATGGAAATACTGTCTGTTCCTCGGAGGTGGATCTATTACTGCACCCTGAGCTGCTTTCTCAGGAGTTTATGCAGCTTATCTTAATTGAGGTGAGTTAAAGTTTAGAGAGGAACGTAGGGAAGTGTCGCTTTATGCGGAGGTTAAGGAAAGATACGATAATGTTAGCATACAGGCTAACAGTCAGTTTCAGCATCCTAACAGCACATTCATGTCATATCCGTTTGTCATGTCAGCGAAGGTGAGCTAACAGTTATTTATGCCTTTACCAGAAACATATCAGCACCACAGGCTGTGATAGTCGGGACCGGCTCACAGAGATTTACCTCCGGCATGTCATCCCGCGGCCGCAGAGGACTTTACCCGACAGCCGCTGGGGAAAGAGGATGGAGAAGACCCGCGGGAGACAGACCCCGGCCGGTCACAGGTCAGACAGGTACCGCTTACTACGCTGGAGGGGGTTCACCCCTATGTTCCCAGGGCATGCGTGTCTCTTGATTTAAACTAACATTGTAGGCGATCTGTAATGGGCTTTATTCGCAGTTCAATTTGAATGAAGCGAGATGGACGTTTCAAATGCAGTTTGAATGGTAGAAATCTGTTCAGCCACTGTGGAGATATACATGGTAAAAGTAAAGAAAACTCTTTACTGAGGACTATAGCATCAGTAGGTTTTATACTGTGGGTAATTTCAACATATTGACCCAAGGAAACATACATTGGACATTTGACCTAAAGGGTAAAACATTGCTGAGAACAATGTGTTCTATGAAGAGGATTTTGAGATGCATGCAACTGGCTTCATGGGCAGTGTGTTGCTCTGTAATTTGGTCACCCAGAGTCCCATAAATGTTGAGGAAACTAAAAGCTTTTACTTTTTCAAACTTTTATCCAGCAGCTGGCCACATCTGCACACACATATTTGTGAACTCACAAATGTCTGCCGTCTGTCCGGAGTTATGTAATGTTTGTTCAATATTTTCACAAATTGCACCCTTATTTTAAGATACAGAGTGTCTGGTGAAATATTGGTTTCTCTATTACGTCATGTTGGCCATTACCATCACAAATCTACGTGGCCAGACTCATTGAAAATACATTTTCCCGACACAGATTCAGAAAACTCAGGGTACCTGCCCATATCGAGTTCCAATCCTAAACCTGTGCTCACTTCTTCTTCTCCCTAAAACTTAACCAGTGGGTCTGATGCTGTAATCAGATGACTGTAAAAAGAGGTCAAGGTGCACAGGAAAGGCTTTCAGCCGAAGTCCCACGCTGTTGATGATGAGAGTCACTCAAAAGAATAATTCATTCTGCTTTATTCTGCCTTGCCGGTATTAATTAAGAGTGTAAAACTTAACTAAAGGTGTTTGTGTGATGTTAGAGAGGCTCCTGTGCGTTTGTCTTCAACAATTCAAGTGAAACACATATTATAGAACACAGGTGGGTGGTAGACGGCACTAAACTAGGTCATTTTTGGCAGCAAGACTGCAGTGCGCTGGCAACGTTTCACGCTCTACTGTCTCCCTCCTCCCACTGCAACGCGCGGTGAGTCAACAAAATACCAAACCAGCATAGACGAGGGAATAATCTCAGTGTGCCTCAGGAAAAACACCAGCACAGAGAAGCAGTTTGCCCGATGCACCTGCTGGGAAATTGAAAAGAGTCCTTACAATCTGCATGAGTTTAATCCATTTGAGTTTAAATGATTGATCATTGTTGTCATTGTTCTTTGGTCATTTCCTGTTCCAGTAACGACCACAATAGGAAAAGGCCTCTGATTGTGTTTGATGGCAGCTCCTCTCACTCTGGCCCTCTAAAAGTAAAGAAACCAGAGGGAAGCACCGTGTCGCCGGGAATCACTGACAGGTTGAAACCTCCTCCTGCTGCCAACCTGTGCAACCCCATCCGCAAGCTATCTGGAAACGTATCTTCCTCTTCCTCTTCCTCATCCACTCGCTGCAGCACTGACACAGCAAACCTCAAACGAGAGGCAAACAGCTCGGTAAGAACTTTCTGTCCTGTCGCCTCAGTCGTTACATGCACAATAACTGTGTGATTCAAGGTGTTATTAATATTGTCTTGTGTTGCTTGTATTTTACAAACCGTTCACAATACAGACTATTCCTTGATATGCAATATATTGAAAAGCAAAGTATAATTACTGTGTAAATGAATATAAAAACAAACCCCTAAAATGGCAACACAAAATAACTGTATTATAATGTTCTTTAAGTTTAACGGAGATCAAATCTCGGGGGCGAAAACTCTCAGAAAGAAAAATAACGTCTTTGTAACTCAAATCTTTTCCGTTTGTGCAAAACAGAAAACTCACGATAGCAAATTATTATAAATCCATAAATTTAATAAATAATTGATATTGGTATGCTAATGTAAAGTAACACATCATGCAATACATTACATTATATGTGGCATTGACTGTTTGTCTGACACTTGTTTTTCTTCTCTTCAGAACGCAATGCAGTCTCCAGAGATGAAGAAAAAGATCCACCATGTGTCATGGCCCTGACCTCTGACCTCTGACCCCTATTCACACAGACCTGATGGGAGCTCAGGCTCTGAAGGACAGACCCCCCCCTCCCCCCACAAATGTTGTTGCCCAGTATCGGTGCTCTCCCCATCACAGTTTTCCCACTAATTACATCACAAAAGGTGTGAAAACCCTTTAACATGTGCGTGTCACGGCCACCTCACAGCTCTCGTTCAGTCCTGGGAGCTGACAGATGGGCCGGCGCTCTGAGCATCGCCCTGCTTTTGAAGTCGCAAGCTTCCTTGTCGCTTTCCACAACCTCAAGTGCCCTTACCATCGATGCTCAGCAATTCTCCTCAAGTCCCACACCTGGAGAACTTCTAGAGGACAAAACAAGTAATACGAGTTTTGTTTTTCTAAAATCCCATTTATAGAAATGATGGTTGTTGATATTATGTTTCGGTGCACAAGTTGGTTTTGGTCGGATTGCCTCCAGTACTGCCTTGCAAGGGTTAAATTTATTAGTGATTTATTATTTTTTGTTTAAAATGTTGTAATTATGAGTATTGAGTAGTATCATGACTTTAAGGGACAGATTGATTTTGACACAAATGCTATAGAATCTTATTTTGATATTGTGACTGATGGCCAGTTCTGTTATGAGGCACTGCTAAAACATTTTTAAAGTGGCAATAGACAACTTTTCAATCCCCCCCAGAATTTCCAAATGGTATTATTGTTAGTCTCGCATAGCCAAACCTTTGTCTACAGCGCTGTGTCCGTGCTGGGAGAAACGTCTGGCTGCACCCATTATCATTCTGGTATAGGTGTTTGTATTTCTTTAAACCAAAGCGACGGTGCCCTTGCAAAATGATAAAAATATATTAAAAAACACTCCGGGGCTAAGCAGTGCAATGCGAAAGTGCCAGAAACTGCAGTTTATTGAGTAGCTACTTAAAGCTGGCTCCAACCAATATGCAAGTTAGTGTCTGACTTCATCTGGCGACTTTGGGAGCTAGTGCTAGCTACTTTCATCGGAAAAGAGTTGGCTGCACTGGAAACCCTGCATTTTGTTTACCACGCTAACTTTGGTTATTCCGCCATTTCCGTTTCTCTGGGTTGGAACTGGAAATATCTTAATATATCTGGATACTCTTTGGTAACTGGGGATAGCTACCGGGGAAAACCAAAGTGCTATGCTTTTCTTGTTTTTTGATATCGCAATGGTTGGTTGGTTGGTAAATCAGACCTTCATTTTCACTGGATTCTACCACAATGGAGTCATTATTCTACGGCCAGTAAATTGTGCAATAACATTTATTTCATAGTGATAATTTAAAGCAAAACATGTGTCTATTGCCACTTTAAACGGAAATGAACCACAGATTATGCTGTAGCATTTTAGAAGGTGTGTGTGTGTGTGTTTTTTTTTTTTTTAACCAGTAGGTGTCAATTTTCTTCTCAATAAACTCCATTCTAATGATGTTGGACTTTATTCAAACCTCAGTGCTGTTTCGCAAGTTGATCAGGGTTTTTAAGTGAAATGTGGTGTTGTACATATGTTGCACTTAACATGGAGATCAAATGATGTTCTTATGCAGCTTGATCATAATCCACTACTAAATAGCATTCACATATGTGAATATCACCTTTTTAATGATTCAACAAAAGAAAGGAATATGGACTTAACCAGGACTATTGTCTCGTTGACGTATATTTATTTAGAATTGTGGATAAATTTGGACTTTGCAGCTCCCGTCTTTGAAACACAGGAACATGATTCACAAAGCATTTTGAATCTATTGTCAAATCTAGTGTCATGTTTGTACCAACTGTATTTTTTTTTAAATAAATTATCTCAATACTATGAATACTTTTGTTGATTTTTAATAGTAGAAAATTCCACAGCTCTGTGACTCATGTCTGATATGGCGTTATTGTAACATATACAGTTCTTAATGTACTCTTAAACTAACGTTGTGGTCAAAAATAATAAATTCCTCTTAAGAGGTCTTAGACCCACCAATCTGCAGTAACTTTTTTTTTATTAGATTGTTTGCATTTCTCTGCTGTGGCCAATAGAAATATTTTAACCCCTTTTTATTTTTTGTAAGAGCAATTCTGAAATTCATGTGGTTTCATGCACAGTTGGCAATTAAAAGCGTAAAGACACACTTTAATATATTTAATTGGCAATAGCAGAACTCATTCACATCAAACTAGTCCATGCACAAAGCAATAATTATTATTACACTTCTATCTGCAAACATGTTGCTGTTTCTCAAAGAGTGAACATTTGACTTACTTTAAGTGCACTTTCTAAGTTCAAATAACACTGTTAGTCGTTTGTATTTCATGGCATTTAACAATGTACATTCATAGTAATGCTAGGTTGTAAAGATGCTATGCTCTGTGCTCTGATCGTATTTATTGTATCTCTGTCGTTCCTCTATCATAACCAATGAGCTCGTCGCCTTCAGATTAGATGTCCTTGCCGCACTCTGGGCACAGGATATCGTCACGCTCGGTGAGGAAGCCACGGCCAACGAGGGACACGGAGCACTTCTTACAGTTAAAGCAGTCATTGTGCCACTGGCGCTCCTCAAAGGAAATGTACTTGCTGCCTCCGAGGCCTGAAAGTGAGGAACAAACCCAAGTCAAATAAATGGGAAACATTTCTATAAATTACAGGTCATCTTATCCAGAGCGACTTACAGTGAACTAACTACAGGGACAGTCCCTCGGGGCTAAGTGCCTTGCTCGGGGGCTCAATGGTGGCAGCCTGCTATTGAACTCACAAACTTCCAGCAATCTATTTAAAAGTCTAACCACTAGACCACCACCACACTATAAACAATCCTTTTTAGATTCAGGGAGACCGATCATTTGATAAATTGTGATTACCGCTAATGGGGGTGGTGCAGGAGGCACACTTCTTGGCATAAAGGTTGCAGAAGCAGTTGAGACAATAGGCAAAGTCATCTCTAGAGGTAAACCTCTGGCCAGACAGCTGCTGCTTGCAGCTGGTGCACAGGAAGCAGTCCTTGTGCCAGGGCTGGTCACGGTAGGTCACCCCGCCAGTGGTGATTGGCTGATGAGAGGGAACGAGTCATATCGTCACACTTTGTTGTTGCACAAACAGGCGTATTCATTGTTATTTGAGTGAAGATGGGGGATAGAGCGTTCTGAGCGTCTGACCTTCTTGCAGTGCACACACTGCATGGCAAACTGCTTCTCGTAGCAGGGCACGCAGAAGTTGCTGTTGTCCTTAGGGATGAAGCTCTTGGTGCCAATGGGCTGCTGGCATCTCTGGCAGGTGAAACAGGTCTCGTGCCAGCTGTTCCCCTTGTGCTCCATCTTCCTGGAGCCTTCAGAGAAACACAAAGTAAAGGAATGGAAGACAACAATACAGACACAGTTGGAAAAAGTAAATGTTTTGGAATCACACTATATATATATATATATATATTTATTAAATAATGTATTTTCGTCTCGCTGACGAGAAATTGTACATTTAGAACAAAAGTCCAATTTATCGGGAAGCGCAACATCGACAGAAATATTAGGCATTAAGACATTAAATGTTTGGTCTATATTGTAGTTGTTCTGTCAATCCAGAGGACGCTTTAGATCGTCATAACATGTAAGAATACATGTGGCGCCGTGCACATTTTTCATGGTGTTCATTATCGGAGGTGTGCTGTATTTCTTTTTGAAGCGTTAGAATTCACCCAGTAACTGCACACGTAATTGTATTCCTAGATAAATACTGTAAAAGACATATACAGAAGAATAGAAAATGTACAGTTTCTATTTATAGTGCATTATCTGTAAAATGACTATGACTCTATTCACTTGATGAACAAGGCATAGATGTCCAATATCCCCATAAACGTTTTGAGTTAAACATTAGAACAGCACATTTCTGCTAGACTAATACAATAACATGACTTATGGAGAGACGTTTATATTCAAGACACTCACATGTCCCCCCCCCTCCCTTTGGCGGCAGACATTTTGCATTGAGGCCAAGTGTGTGGGTGTGTGTTTGTGTTCATGCCAATTGACAAATAGGAGGTGTGGTAGTGAGAGTGGCCTATCAGAAAAAGCTCCATAACTTCTACACGTACTATGGCCAAACTCATGAACTGAGTGCATGCATGCAGGCGTGGATGCGGAGGTGGTCGCAGCTATTGCGAATTTGCGCTTGTTTCACATCCGACATTGGATTGTGCTATCTGTTGTGTTGGAATCTGCTTAGCTTTCCTCCTACCTGGCATGATGGTTTTCTTGCACTGGTGGCACTTGGAGGAATACTCATTGGAGTAGCACTCAGTGCAGAGGAGCTTTTCATCCTTGGTGGAGAAGGGCTTGTCCACCAGCGAGCGCTTGCACTGGAAGCACATGAAACACTCCTCATGCCAGTGACGGTCCTTGTACGACAGATCCTACAAAGCACATCAGACGAACGGTTAGACAGAAACCCACAGAAAGAGCATGTTGGGGCTCACATGCACAATGTGCTTGGTGACATCTCTCACCCTGGTGTTGCAGCCAATGGGCTTCTTGCACTCCTCGCAGGTGTTAGAGTACAGGCTCTCGTAACATTTCACACAATAAGGATTCTCCTCTCTCAGGACGTACTTCTTCCCAAACAGGGACTCCTTGCAGTAGTGGCAGTCGTAGCGCTCGGTCATTTTGACCCTGAGTCACTTCCCTGAGAGAGAACGAGAGAGGGACACAAAGAGACGCAGAAAGTGAGAGGAGAGAAAGTATTCCGTCATAAGTATGGGACTTTATGCAAGCAGCAGTTGGAAGACGAGGTAGACTCCCATCCGCTTGATTTAGCGTTTGAAACAGCTTCGTCTGGATGCTTTTCCACGTCCTATTACCTAAATAACAGTAAGCTTTGAAGACAGTTTTATCTTTCTGCTTCTCCTTTCAAATACACAACTGCAGCGACACTGACACTCAGCAGATAGCAATTTATTGTAGATCGTAAATTCCAAAGCAATAAATGTTTTCTAGGACACCCAGTTTTTTGACATGTTGCACCCCCCCCCCCCTTTCATCTCTCTCCATTCTCTCAGCAGTCCTTCATTTTGTTCTCGATGTCAGAACTAGAAGGTGACAGATGAGGAGGATATAAATAACCCCTATCAGGCCTGCTTAACTTTCACCCTCATTGCATACCGACGCTCACCATGCCGTAGTACACTGACCCATCCATCACCTCACGACCAGCTGTCAGCGCCAGATCACAGTCTCCCTTGTCATGCATGTGTGTGTGTGTGTGTGGTTGTATAAGTGGGTTTGAATGGCACTCGTAATAATGGCTGCACACAATCTGCAGCTGTTTGTGGGCCGCCTGCTAAGCTTTCTGGTTATCCCACCTGTGTCTAAATACTCATACTCTCTGTGGACTAAGGACAGTATAGGCCATACATTTGCGTGTGTGTGCAGTATGTGCATCTTTATGAGTCGTAGAGAGAAGATGTAAGAAAAAGTTGTAGTGCCCGGTACACACAAGCCCAGGCTTTTTGTTTGTCACACACACGAACTCTTAATGTGCTCGGCAAAGCTTTGACCATATAAGGAGGCTAGAAAATAAAACATAAATAAATGGAAAACCAAAAGTACGCTTTCATTTTATGCTTTTCTGTCATTCTTTGCATCCCGGTTTTTAATTGAGCTGCTCTCCTCTATTGTTATTTCCTTTTGTCTTTCTGTTGCCTGGTCTCTCCGAGCTCCTTGTCCTTCATCTCTCTGCGAGTGTATTCCCTCCTCAGTGGTCCAACATGGGGTCTGCGAGTGATTTGTAGACATTAGTGTCTGTTATCTGGCCGAAGTTGAGACGTACAATCTGACTGTCCTTTCTGCGCTGAGTTATTTTCTCAACCCCTCCCACATTCCCTCATTGTCTATTGCTCCCACCATGACTCACCTAGCTTATATAAGGATTTATCTGACTCCTAAAAATAAAAAAAGGATAATCTCAACTGCCACAAATAAAACCTTCAGCTATTCAGACACGTAATGCAGCTGTTTCCCAGCTTCTGAGGTCTCTTTGATGTTGCCCATCTGGGAGTCTCTCGGTGCAAAATGCTTGATGCCAAACTGAGCGACGGCTTCATGGATGGCAAGTGTTTGACCAGCGTGCAGCCCACAAAGTTCTGACGCCTAAAGACACAGTTTTCCCCCAGAAAATCAACTCTCTGTGCATTTTTGTAAAGAACTGGCTCCTTTTGTTTATTTTCCAGTTTCTTTGCAAGGAATGCAATTGTAAATCAAACTGGGAAAAAAAAGGCAATTCTATCATCTTAGCGTTATGGCTCAAGAAACCCTACAATCAATAGCTCTTTAGTCATAATTCCAGATGTTTTCAAGATGCATAAGTCTGTCTTACAATGTTATCCAACCATCTATAGAAATGCAAACCATAAACCAGCGCTTTCTCCAACAGTGACCTTTAAACAGCTTGCTTACATCGATTTTCTATTCTTTCCAAAGCAACAATTCTGGAGGAATTCCTCATCAATTACATAGTACGACCAACAGCCACTAATAATAGTCTTGTAAGTGGACAATGGAATTAAGTGTTCAATCAAATTAAGCCCTCAATTGAAAATGTTCCTATTAAATCCTAAATTACAGTCCACAAGGAAAGTAAATTAAGTATAAATAAAAGTTTGCAGTTCAACCTTCCACCAACTGTAAAATGACAAGCTCAGGTATATTAACTATATTAACTATGTGGAGGTATTAGGAGGAACCTTTCAAATGCTCAAGTTGTTCTATAGTATTTACAGGTACTTTTTTTTTGTGTACTTGCAAAGTCTGACTGCGAGATTTTTTACTGATCACACCAAAATGATATGAGGTGCGACAAATGCTGTAAAGCCACAAAAAGAGAAGCAAAGGAACAGACCGGTTTGCCAAAATGGAAGTCATTACCGTGTAATAACAAGTGAGGAGGCGACACCTTTACTGACACAGTTTTTCTGAAGTGTGAGCTTGATGAGAAAGTAGGAAAGAAGGGTGGAAATGAGCTCTGCTGACAGGGGTTGGGCTTCTTTTCTTTTTTTTCTTTTCTTTTTTTTTTTTGGAGAGAGATGATAAAGTGATTCAATAAAAGAGGAAGTCAAGCTGTCTCTGAGACAGGCGTGAGGACAGACAGCGGGGAGACAGAAGAGCTGGTTAAATAGTGAAGGTACTGTGGAGGTGGAAAGAGGGAGAACATGAGCGAGTGGGTGGGGGAGGCAGACAGGGGGAGCACAGTGAGCAGTTGTGCCCCGGAGAATGGAAGACATGCTGAGTGAAGACCGGTGAAAGGATGAATGGGTGGAAAAGATGGACGGAGTGGATGGATGGAGCAGTTGAACAGAGTTGGGTCTTACCTTCCTGTCTGAGGAGTGTGTGCCTGTGCGGAGTCTGGGGCAGACTGAGGGAGGAGGCTCCGGGTGAGCTGTAGTTACTCCTGATTGCATTACTCCACCCATCAGAGGCTAATTGAAAAAGGGGGAGGGGCGACTGAGAGGGGACGGGGGGACGGGGGGTTAGCAAGGGGGCAGGGAATCTTTTTTGAGATGATCTATAAATACAGCGGTGCTTCACAGAGATAACCCCAAGGCCCCCTTTAACGTGCTCATTCAGTCCCCGGCGAGACCGTGTGGCCTTTTAAGGTCACTCGGTTGTTCACTCTCTCACACACTCACTCAGTGATTCCCTTGCTCACACACATGTTACTTCATCTTTCTAATATCTGTGTTCCTCCCCACAACAGCCTTATCACATCATCCCTCCCTCTCCCACTTCCTGTTCTCAACTGCTGTTTTCTTTAAATCCGAGATATTTGTTATCATTATGCTATGATGGTAGTGCACACACAAACAAACAC
>CALSCE010009132.1:6912212-6925261 GCA_943593645.1 Bovichtus variegatus
TCTCTCTCTCTCTCCCTCTCTCTCTCTCTCTTTTTCTTTCCCTCTCTCTGTCTAAAGCAGGTTTTCCTGACCCGGGGGTCTCTGGACACTCTCCAGTGAGAAAATGCGTCACTGGATTCAAGTGTTCTATTTAGAGACCACCAAACAGACATTGGTGCTTCAGAAAGTGTGTCTTTCTATTTGCGTATGCGAATGCATTATGTTCATATGTGTAGTATATGTTTTGGCTACGGGTCAATCCACCATATTGGACGAGACTGAAATGTTGTACAGACACAGGTTGACACAGACCTTCAGCATGAATTGTATCATATTTTCTATTTGTCAAATACTTTGAACTAATGCAATTCCCATCAGTGATCTTTCAATTTTAAGATAATAGCTTAGCATTGCAAGACAGTTACTTTATGTGTCCCTCTTGGTTATGTCACAGGTTTCTAAACTGATTTGCGGAACAGGCAGCTGAGACAAACAGAAATCTGTGGCGCTATGACACATAGGGGAAATTGAAGTCAGATGATAGTTTGCCAGACATAAAAAGATGATCACTTTCAGAGGACAAGACTGGGTATTGATCTGATTTGATTACTCTGCCCAACAAACATGTCTTTTACATTAGACATATTATCACGATACTTAAGTATTTAACACAGGCATGGAAAAGCAATCATCTCAGTTCACTTCATTTCAGGAATGAGATCTAATTAAAGGTCCAATTGTTTTATTCCTAACTGAAATATTGCTTGGGCACTGCCCTCGCATGCCCCCAGTCCTTGTCCCTCAGACCTCAGCCTTTGCTTCTCTTGCTGGCACACAGTTATCCCTCCCCCACTCTGTGCTAGGGATCGAGGCCTCCAACTCAGCTGCTAAGGCCAGGGGATAACGCTGCAGCTGTCTGGGCACTGTAAGGCTATCGTGATGCTAAAGCCTGGCGCTTAGTCCTGCCGCAAATACAGCCGTGTGGAAAGGTCAAGCAGGGCAGACCCCATCATCACCATAGAACCGTTAATCATTAATGCTACAGCAACCAATTGGACTGGAATTTCTCCGGGTCATCCAAGATCCGATATGATCCTCTGGAAGAACTTCACTGCGCTGCCTGTCAAACTGGTTAATATGGATCCCATCAACTGACTTTAAAGAACGTGCAGTGTCATGACGAAGGTCTCAAATGGGCAATTAGAGCTGATGAAGAGGGACAGAATCATTCTGGCCTCCCACTGTGGGAGTAGGGAATACTTGCAGCTTAGCAAGCGTGATTACCATCGCCTTGATTTGATGATGACCCACTAGACTGGATTACCTGCAAAGAAATAGAAACTATCGGCACTTTGGCTTTTTCGCTTTCTCGCTGAGAGTTAGATGGGAAGATCGTTACCACCCTTACATTATATATGTCCGATCAATACAAGGCTACAGCTACCAGCTGCTTAACTCGTCTTAGTCCAGGGACTGGAAACAGCGAGCCCGGCTCTGTCCAATGGTAATAAAATCCACTTACCACCATCCGTTAAGCCCGCTAATTAACACATCAATCTTTTGTTTAATCCTTAAAATAGAATAAATTGTAACTAGAAACCGTGATGCAATAAGATCACTCCAGCCTTGACACCAAATTCGTCCAGGGGCGTAAAGTGGGGAAGGGGGCTAATGGGGTGACGGCCCCCTTGGCCCCCATTGCTCGGACAACGCCCATCTTCGAACTAGCCCTTCATTTTGATCTCAACTACACAGCTGTATCGTTTTGTGACCTCATCTTGCACAGTTGCGTCGCTATTGTGGTGAAGAAATCTGTCCACAGACAGACAGAAATATGAAGTAAAGTACTCAACACCTCCTCCAGTTCCGGCTACAGCCGGTGTGTCTCCAGGAGCACATGTTGCCATGATGACACACACACAAATGGACAAGTTGAAAACAACACCAGAGTCGCTGCTGGTAAAAAAATGACAAGTTGCGATGTTGATATTGAGTTAGTTATTTATTTTAGCCAAAAAAACTGGTCCTGTACATAAGTCCTCTGTATACCACAAGACATTTATCCATTTATTTGCCATTTTACATTTTGAAAAATCTTCTGTTATTGCTAAAGTACCATTCTGCTGTCAACAATATGGTATTATCACTAACAAACCATCCTAATTAAATAATATACTTTGGGCCTGTGTTCACAGTGAATGTCCCAAGATCGTCGTGAGGGATTTCCCCTCGTCTATTTGCCTGCTATGGGTTTACAACCCGTCCATCCTAAACACAGGAATTTGTGTAGGTCCATGGTTATTGTGTATAATTAGTATTAGGCCCGGTAAGGTTTTTGAAATGTGGCCCAACTTAATGCTTCAACTTGCTCCAACAATTTTATTAGATTATATTTAACAAGAATTACCTTCGAGATTTTTTCTTGTGCCGGATATTTTACATCATGAGGTATGTCATGTGGCATATATGAGGAGAGTATTCAGAATGAAAACAAAAACAAAAAAATCCGCTTACAAAACATTATGAGGCCCATATGACTGCAGAAACAAAAACAGTTAAGTCAATTAAGACAAGTAATAAGGAGAAAAAGATGGAAAAGTTGGAGGTGTTTCATTGTGTGAAGATACTTAAGGTGGAAAAAGATCCGCTGATTTTGTTGCATAGGATATTTGCTTCCACACCTGCCTGTTTTTCCTTTAATTCCTTAATATTTCCCAGCATGCATTAGGACTTCTTAGTGTAAGTATTAAACTACAGTATTACTTTTTTCCCCCGCACTAAAACACTAAACCGTCTCCTATGCACATTTCGCTGCTCAGTGCGGTTGCTTTGTTCCCTGACATTCATATTTATGACGATGATTAAAAGCCTCCTGGGCTCGTTTTCGCTTTTTCTCCGCTCGGTGCCAAAGCACTGATGTGCGTCTATATATGACACAGCAAATCTTCAGTCATTTAGACTGGTGTTGTGTTCCCAGACCGCTAAATCCCTGCGGAGATTAGTGGGATGTTTCAACCCCAGCAGTCACCAGACACTTTATTTAGATGCTGTGGTTTGTATTTTCTCTTTGTTCCGTTTGCCTTTTCACGTAGAGACAACCACGCCAACAGTCCACTTGACACCATCACATACAGAATTGCGATGATCTGCTTTCCTCCGGGGGTCATTTGGATGTGGCTCTGACATTGGAAAGCACACAGCGTTAATGAATGAATTACCGTTTTCTACCTTTCTGATGATGCCTCAGTATAAAATCCAGCTCATCTTAATTAGTTTCGGTCTTAATAACTTGTAACTTACTTCTAGTTCCTTTTCTGGTGGTCCGATTCACTTAGAGGGTGCTGAGGTCTCATCTGACCTCACTTATCTGGACAACAACTGGGACCTTCTGTCTCTGGCTGCATTCATCTTACTAATTCTGTCTGTTCCAAATCAAGGGCAGCTGTCATGGTGGCACTCGAGCAGCTAGCACCAAGCCTCATGTCCCAGAATACAGATCCAAAAGAGCTTAGGGCTGGTGGAGGATCGAGGCTGGTGGTGTGGCGGCAGCTGGGGGCCAACTGTGTCCAACGGTCCCCACTTTGTAATGCTGCGAGGCTTTTATTATGTGGCTTCTCTGACTTTAGGTTTGGTCAAAGACATACTTACTTTTGCTGTGTCAAAAAAAAAAAAAAAAGCACTAGGGTTTGAAATTAAAAATGAGTTTTCTGATTTAGTTCCGTGTTCAGTAACACACTGAATCCCCTCAGCGTGCTTTGAAATGATCCATGATTGTTAACGCAGCTTTTCTGTGATCTGTCAGGAAAACTTTTCACCAGGAAGTAACATATTTTTTAAATTACACAAGCTACAGATTCAGGATACAAAGTTCATCTCGAGGCTGTAAATGTCTTAATTGGTGATATTTAGAGTTGTAAGTGTATTGTGTCATCTTCAGACAGAGCCATGCTAGCCTGTCTTTATGCTAAGCTAACCTGTTATTGGCGGTAGCCTCTTATTAAACACACAGATATGAGTCCTATCAATGTTGTCATCTTACTCTCAGCAAGATCAATAAGCATATCCATAATAAACTATTCTTTTACACTCTGTGGCCAGTTTATTGAACTGAGAGATGTTTTCTATAATACTTTTTTAAACAAACATTATAACCTATAATAAATAATGGCAACATTTATCTATATATATCTATAATGCGTTATGAACATACTTATAATGCGTTACAATCTGCTTTATAATAATAGTTATAAGCACTCATGTCACATTATGACAAGTGTCATAATACTTCATAATTGCTGGTGACTGTTTTGTAAGGACCATAGTGTATTATAATTCCCTTAGTTGTAATGCATTCTAATCTTTTTACAATGCTTTATAAGTATGTTAATAATAAGTTATAGACATGACGGCCAAAGAAAGTTTTATTAAAATAATTTATTGCAGGGTTGTTTTATTATTAGCTCAGTGTTAAGCCAGACAAAAAATAATTGTAAAATCAAATCTGTTGACGCAATCATATCTCTGAGGGTCGTCCTCACTTATTTTCCAAACTTTTTATTAGCAGATTGCAGCCTTGTGTCCCCCTGGAACACATTTTTCACACCGGCGGACAGTTTGGAGATAGAGAACGCATGCAGCCGCAAGAAGAAACCAACCGCACGTCTTCTATGTGATTCACATTTCGCTGGGCCTGGAGGCCACAGAATAGCACACATAGCACAGGAGCCGCTGGTTCATCGCGTACATCATCACCTCCAATCTGGTGCCCTTAAAGACGGGCGCCTTTAAGCCAAAATAAACATCTAGTTGCATCAGTGTAACGTTAGCTGGGCTGCAGGGCTCCCAGCAGTCACTCACTGGGATGGCGGCGTGGATCTAAAATGGAAGACATCCTGGTTATAGCAGTGGCAGATAAAGTGTTGACAAGTGTTACTCAAACTTAATTAAAAGTCAAGCTGTCCTTGGGCTTAAGAGAGGATTGTCATGAAAGACAAACCATTCCAATACTTTTGCACTTTTACTGCAGCGTTGAATCCGCCACAGAGACACAGATATCTGGCAATTCTATGTGAAATGAAGTTCAACCGTGGAATCTAATAATACCCCCCTCTACGTCTGACTGTCTACACCTCAGCTCTTTCCAATTAGCCTCGAGGCAGCTGGGTTAAAAAAAACAAAAAAACAACAACAACAACAACCAAAAAACAAGTTTAACTTGAATGTCATAAGCATGTGCTTGTAATTGCTTTCTGAACAAATTGTTTTATTAAATGAAAGCCATTGTCAGTGTTGACTGAGAGTGGGGGAGTAAAACATTCCCACGTGAGTTGGTTACTTTAATATCATGACACCACAGTAATGACACGGTAAAGCTTGGTATGTGTGACGGGCACACAACGGATGATGGCAGTGTTCAGCTGCCAGGGAAGCTCTGCCCCCTTGTGATGGAAGCGACGCATCTGCGCACGAAACTTTATTATAATTATTATATAATTATGTACACATTTACTTCAGAAAAAAAAAAAAAAAAAAAAAAGCTATGTGTTGCACTCTGGACTGCCATTTTCATTTTTCGCCTCCCAAACTTCTCTGAGGAGTATCGGAAAGCCTTGACTCCCCTTCCCAGAGCAGGAATAACGATGAGACATGTGGAGGCGCTGTGCAACAACAAAGTGGCATCAATATTGCACATGAGAGGTATTAGTCAAATAGGAGGTTGTGCCTGTGATAGCTGTGTTTTATTGAGCTGAATCCAGTTTATTAAGAATCGTTTTACATGTATGATGGTCATGATTGTATATGGTCAAGGTTATGATGTTACCCTCGTGCAGGTCTTCATTTTGCGTCATAATAAACATGTGTCAGTTATAACGTTTTGTGAAAAAGCCCTTTTCCGCTGAATTCAACTGTTATGTCATCTTTAATGACTTGTAATGTCAAGTTTTTTTGATTTGGATAAAACTGCGCGTGACTGACGATGTATTCTTAATCTTTACTTTCATGGCAGAAGTAGGAAATAGTGACATCTTAGGAAGACCGTTGCCACTGTTCTTTGTTGTTCTTGTGGATTCATGAATTAAACGTTTATGCCATCTTTAATGACTTCATGTATTTGATGTGAACGGAAAAGAATTACTTACAAAAAAGTGTCTAACTTTTATCCGTTTCTCACTAATATGTTGATTTTGTAGGATTTGAGTTTATGAAGAACTTAAACAATAATAACGGGAAATTCAAGATAGAATTTCATTTTGCATGATGCCAACAAAGACTGCATGAGCTGGAAAAAAAAAAAAAAAAAAAAAAAAAGAAGGAGAAACTTGGATATTACTTGGGTCGAGACTGCCTCCCTGAGTCAGCAGTTAGTCAACATGACTGTTGTTGTCTGTTGTTGTCTGTATGATGAAGCTTGATCAGCATCTATAGGAAAATGCAAACATTCTTTTAATGCCAAAATAGGACTGACTCATTTTCACCAAGTTGTCACTACAAGATCAAGGCTTATTCATCCAACGCTCATCTTTCATGTTACATGTTACATCTTACATGTGTGGAGCTAATCAATCATAACATCTTTCAGTATTTAAACTGTATGTATTTTATCTGAGCATTTTAAGATTGGCATTCAGTATAGCATCTAGTGTACAAGTATTGCATCCTTTTTAATGCCTCTACACACCATCTGCAGAAAGAAAATCACTTCACCCACCACACAAGTCCTAATATTTTGTATTACTGTATATAACCATACTCGTTCATAGATATTACTTATACATTGTAAAACGTTTACCTTTGGATAGTGTATGGCTTATAAAACCTGTGTTTAATGCTCCTTGTTGTATAGTATTAGCTCATATAGTATTTCGTTTTACTTCCCTTATCTGTACTATGTACTTTTTTTTGTGTGACTGTGACACTAATTTTCCTGCGGGGGTACAATAAAGTTGCTCTTATCTTATTTGAATGCAGTCTTACATTATGATAATGTGGGCAGGAGCAGGCCTATCTAGTTGACTGTTTAGTGTAGAATAATATTGCTACTTGGTCAAACAGTATGTCGGATGATCAATAAAGTTTTAAAGCTCATTCTTGACCCAGGAAACAGCCGCAGGTCCTTTTAGTATCTGAATTTACACATTTTGCACTGTTATTTGTTTACAATATGAATGAAAATGTTGGACCAAAATGAATGTAGAAAGAAGAATGAAGGGCACATTTCCCGTAGTGATCAGCAAGGGGCGACATTGTCCCCCAGAGTTTGTCCCTTTTCCTCTGGCGTTGTCCTGTACCAGTCCCGGCGTCGCTGACGTCACCAACGGAACCGGTGATCAAACTAGCTGAAGACACCGGAAATCAAGCGATGTTCGTTCAAAATAAAAGTTTCCTTTCGCTTCAATTGACCGGAACAAATGTATATAAATAATAATTTAAAAAAACATACTCAATTACAAGTAATAGTCCTGCTAGTACAAAGGTATTAGCAACAATATGTACTTAACGTACCAAAAGTAAAAGTACTTATTATACAGAATAGACAGCATATATTATATGTCTAGATTATAATTAATGATGCAGTAATGTGTTCATTACTTTAACATTGCAGCTGGTAGAGGTGGAGCTCATTTTAATTACTTTATATATTGCTGGGTTGCTAAAACTATAACAACTATGATAACACATCATAATATATCAGTTGAAATGTGTATTAATAATCTAAATCTGCGAAGTAACTTGTAACTAAAGTTATCATATAAATGTGGTGGAGTTAAATACAATATTTCCCTCTGAGATGTAGTGGAGTATAGATAGCATAAAATGTAAATACTCAAGTACAAGTACCGCAAAACGGATGTACCTTGAGTAAATGTACTTAGCTACATCCCACCACTGTGTGTATGTGTATAAATATATATATATATATATATATATATATATTATATATATATATTATATAACAGAATAATATATTATTCTGTAATAATAAAACGGATACTGCATAATGAGTTATTTTACTTGTTATACTCTAAGTTCATTTTGCTGATACTACTTCTCTTCCTTCACTCAAGTAGCATTTTGAATTTTGAATTCAGGACTCAGTAAATGATTTCATTTTCTATATAGCATACTGCTAGCTACTGTGTGCTACCCAAATTCCGTTTTATTTTGAAACTCGTGAGCGGAAGTGGCCGGTACATCCTCGCCAGCTTGCTACGAGTGCTCGAGGTGGAGGCACCGAGGCAGTCAGCCTGCGACAGAAAAACAAACGAGGATAGGTCGAGCAGTTTCACAGTCAGTCCATGTTTTAAAACAAAAAAAAAAAAAGTAAAAAAAAAAAAAAAAAAAAAAAGGATATGTGGATTTAAACGGTGCTTTTTTGTGTCGTTTTCGCGCGGGCTCGGCTCGTTATTGTTTGGTTTTCATTCCGCCGGAGAGTCGCCGTGTGCCCAGTCTCTCCGGAGTGAGCACTAAGGTAAGCCTGCGACCGCAAATGAACGGTGTAAGTTGGTGCAGTTGGACGGGCTACTTCTGCTTAAACGTCTCTTTTTGATTCATTTTCCCACGAAAATTCAAACCACGAACAGTCGTAAAAGTTGGGACATAAAAGAAAACCCCCGGAATCTCACTCGACTCACTTTGTAGATGTGACGCCGGGTCTTTGTCCACTCAGAGGCGGCTGGATCACCAGACGTGCTGCTGGCTCCGCGGGTTTACCTCGCGTTTGTGTGTGTTACGATTAAACTACACACTCTGAATGGCTTAATGTTTCATTTTTACAACTAAAACATGTGGTGTGAACCCCCCCCCCCCCCCTTACCATTTTGTAATCTTTACACGGGGACACTTGTTAAAAGGCCTGTGAGCGCAGGCTGCCGAAGACGCTGGAGACCTCTCTGTTCTCCCAGACGTCTGTTCTGTTTGACTTGTTTCCCACATGTGTGTCCCCTTTTTTGTTGACTTATTTTATAGGAAAAAAATATTTTTTCAACACTGGAGTCAATGGCATGTGTCTGAGCTTATTGTTTAAATCGCAATATCTTACACAATGAACCACATTTTGCCATAACACCCCAGATCGGTGACTGTTGCCACATGCAGAGCTTGTCAGTGTTTCTAGTGGCTGTTCGTGGTAACTACACCCTGAGTCCTGCCCATCACTTACAGCAGAGGATGGGTTGCATTGTCTTTTTTTTTTCTTTTTTTTCCCCACTTGTCTGGGAGTAAATGCTCATTAATTATCCATAAATAAAATGTGGAAAAAGTGTCTTAAAGAGACGAGGTGATGTGTTTTCTCTCTCTCTCTCACTGTACTGTATGTGCAGTGTAATGGTTCAGGTTACTTACAGGTAGAGGCAGCAGCTTTGGATGCAGGTACACTTTGATGACACACCTCGTCTGCAGACACGCCCTCTGTTAAGGGCACCGTGATAACTCGGACAAGGTTCGCTCAGCGACGTATGTATGTGGAAGGCAGGTGTGATCGTAGACCGCCGGGCCTGTGGTGAAGAAGCTTCCTGTCGCCTTACGTTCTCTTTTTGTTCAGCGTGAGGATGTTTAATGTCCCCAAAAAGCTCTGCAGTCTCATTTAGCCACTTTTTTGGCAACCACTTTTTTAAATTTTTTTAATTTTATATAAAGAAGACAACTGCTTCAAAATTCAATAGTGGGGTATTTACTGACGCATTGTCGTAGAGTAAACCGTGAACATCTCGTAAACTCGTGTTGACCGCAGACTTTATTTCAGGCATCCATCCAGAAATCTATAAAGAAAAATACCCATGGACTTTGAAGCGAAGGACCCGGAAGTGCAAAAATACTATCTAATTTCTGTGTTTCAAGACTCAATCCTGCAGCACTCTATTGCTTTTCTTTTTTTTTTTTTTACTTAAGTGAAGCGTGCGAGTACTTCTTCCACCGCTGGCTGATGTATAGTTGATGTTGAGCTCCTTTCAGTTGAATCTGGATGAACTGACTAGTTGGCAGAAAATTAATATACAACAATTATGATAGCTGAGTAATTGTTTGGGTGATTTCTAAGAGAAATGATCTGGTTCCAGCTTCTCAAAGGTGATGATTTGCTGGTTTTCCTAATCCTCTATGATAACATGTTGAATTTCTGTGAGCTTTTGAGTGTCGTTCAGACAGAATAAGTAATATAGATGTTTATGTCAACTTGGGCTTTGGGAACTTGTGCTGGCTATTTCTTTTAACTAATTTCTGACATTTTATACTCCAAACAATTAAGCAATACATTGATAAAGCAGATTATTCAATATTGTGTTAGTTCAAGAGTTTTGAGATTCAAGAGGTCGAGACTCGACATGCGGCCCGACTACGCATGCAAGTTGATCTCTCAAACATTTACCAGTTACCGCTTGTAAATATTGACAATCCTGGAATTTAAATACAGGCGAAAGACTGAATCATTTCCCAGCCCTTCAAAAATAAGGTAAACAAAAGAAGAGACTTTGAACAGATTCTCTTCATTCAGGCAACAATATTGAGTTAAACAGAAGTTTTTGTCTTCAGAATTTAGGCCCAACTTGCTGCTTGTATGTCCGTTTGGCTGCGTCTACTCCTGGAAGTACAGATTATTGTAAATTAGGAATAAGAAACCATTTCTTAATTGTGGCCATATGTGTACAAGTAAGGCAATTCTTACAGTTAAGTAGAGCTGCAACGATTAGTCAACATAAACGTAATCGGCTACTACTGTGATAATTGATGAATCCTTTTTTCAAGTAAAAAAAAAAAAAAACTTTATTTGGTCGCTGCCTTTCCAGTCTGAGTATTTGCAGCTTTTCTATCTTTTAGCAGCTTTTGTAAATTGAATATTTTGTTGTTTTTGACTGTTGGTTGGAAATATGAAGGTATATTAAAACACCGCCTCGGGTCTTTGGACTTTGTGACAATTTTTCTGACATTTTACAGACGACCATTAGTTTGAGAAAAAGATCGACAGACTGATTGATACTAGAAATAGTTTTAAATTTCAGCACTTAAAGTTAATGTGTAATTAGTATACAGCTTACAAATGTGTAACCTCCAGAGAATGAATTAAAGTCTTGTGGGCTGAACCTGCTCCTTTTCCAAATGAGGTGGTTTAAAATCCAGCCTCCCCTCGCCACACACAGACCAAGACTAATGATGCATTCAGGTGGCCGTCATTAATTAATAAAGTCAACATTTGTCACAGTTAACCTCCAGGAAGGTGATGTTGAATACCATTATAAACTGGCACGTTTACTGCAAGAGTTACGGTTTTTATTTTTAAGACATAATGGAAAATAGGCGAACGCGATCCAGTTTAATGATTAATATATTGACATTGTGTAATATCTCTACAGCAATGTGAGTAATTGTAGCCACCTGCATGTTAACGATTAACATAGTATGAAGGTGGATTAAAAAAAGAACAAAGTGCAGTGTCGTTTTCATTAGTCCGGCTGTTTGATGTATTAGCTAGAGACTAATGGAAAGATGGAAGACGTATGGAAACAAGTTCCAGGTTAATAAAATGTAGTGTTATGATATGAACAGAGGAGGCATACAGGCCATATCAGTGATATCCATAACACATTCCACCAGAGTCGAGGATTATGTAAAACAGCAACATGTTTCCTTCAAGGCTGTTTGTAAAAGACCTTTAAAAGTATTCAATGACGGGAGTACTTCTAAGGTAATAATATTTACTCCTTCCATGCCCAGGGTGCACAGTCAAAGTCACATCTTTTATAGATGAGATAATAAGGCAAATCCTCGTCCTTCTTTATATGTGATTGCAGTTATGAGCTGACACTAATTACTCTGCTCGTCTCTGTCTCACATGACGTTTAACATGCCGAAGATGTCCTCACACACTAAGTGAATAAACGTCAAACAGTGCCTACACGCCGTTTTGTTCTACCGTTCTGAGTAGGAGTTGGCGGAAAAAGGCTACGTTATTAACAAGAAATAATTTGCTTATTTCAAAAAAATAATCTTTGTATAATGTAAAACTTGATGGTGTCTTTTCTTTTTTTTTACTAAAACATGGCATATTACTGTATGCAGAAGGTACAATGAGTACAGTGAATTGCACATAAAGGCGTGTAGTAATTATACATTCATAAAAATCCAATGAAAAATTCATATTTTAATAAAGTAATTGGTAGTTAAATAATTAAGGTAGTAATTTCAAGACGAGGTGGGGTATTCGTCTTTTTATGTGAATGTGCACACTCTGAGAAAAGGGTTTTAAAGGTGACTGCGTCATCCTCTTACATTTTATTACCCGTACTAGGCGGAGTTTCTCTTGGAAAATGAACTCCTAAATCGATTCAATTTAAAACACTTAACTACAGTATGGTGTTTTTATAGGTTGTTTTATTCATTCATATGTCCATCCTTTGATCTTTAGTATGCTGAGACATATATTACATGATCATGTTTGTGCCTTCAACTGCGTAGTTTTCCTTTCTGTCTGGACATCCCATGTTGCTTTGTGAGTTTCCTTACACTTTGAGTATGTCCAGTAGTCCTTCAGGAAGCTATAGTGCAGCAGGAAAAACAAAACATGCAGGGAATAGAGATCATTGTCAAAATTGGTATTTTTGCCTCCCTCAGGAAATCCTAATCTCTATAGAAAAGGAGAAGGAATTAATAAGTGCAGGCACAGATGGGCGGTCAGGAGACAGAGCGGTACTCAAAGAGCCTCGTGTTGGTAGCAAGATAAAGGTCACTCTATTGTCATTGTAATGATCTGTAATCTGGGGAATGGGCAGCCATTAAACTGACAGCACATACATTTATGACAAAGGGCCCCTTTCTCTGAGCCCATGATCTAGAAAGAGAGAGGATTTGTGATTCTATTAAGTAGAAGGCTTTTTTTTAATGTTTTCAGAATCAATATATTTCTATCTCTATCTGTGTATATCTATCTCTATCTATCTATGTATATCTATCTCTATCTATGTATATCTATCTCTATCTATGTATCTCTATATATCTATCTATGTATATCTATCTACCTATGTATATCCATCTATGTGTGTGTGTGTGTATATATATATATATATATATATATATATATC
>CALSCE010009132.1:6925361-6940686 GCA_943593645.1 Bovichtus variegatus
ATCTATGTATATCCATCTATGTATATCTATCTCTATCTATGTATATCCATCTATGTATATCTATCTCTATCTATGTATATCCATCTATGTATATCTATCTATGTATATCCATCTATGTATATCTATCTCTATCTATGTATATCTATCTCTATCTATGTATATCTATCTCTATATATATCTATCTCTATATATATCTATCTCTATATATATCTATCTCTATCTATGTATATCTATCTCTATCTATGTATATCTATCTCTATCTATGTATATCTATCTCTATATATATCTATCTCTATCTATCTATGTATATCTATCTATCTCTATCTATCTATGTATATCTATCTATGTATATATATCTCTATCTATCTATGTATATCCATCTATGTATATATATCTCTATCTATCTATGTATATCCATCTATGTATATATATCTCTATATATATCTATCTCTATCTATGTATATCTATCTATATATAGATCTATCTCTATCTATCTATGTATATCCATCTATGTATATATATCTCTATCTCTATCTATGTATATCTATCTCTATCTATGTATATCTATCTCTATCTATGTATATCCATCTATGTATATCTATCTATATATATCTCTATCTCTATCTATGTATATCCATCTATGTATATCTATATATATCTCTATCTATCTCTCCCAGCGTTGTAGTACTCGATCGGTTATTTTGAAGGTCTCTGTCTCAGAATCGACAGCATTTTTACTCTGTCTTGTCTCCGTCTCAGACAAAGAGGACTGGATTTAAAAAAAAAAAAACGGTCAAGACCACAACTGCGGCGATTTCACTAAATTGCCTCTGAATTGTCTGATTTATTTGTAAACATCATTACTGTGATTGGATGTAAAATGTCCTGCTTCAAATGCAATCAGTAAGTTCACACACAGCCCAGATAAGAAGTGTTCAATAAAGCTGGTTAAGTTGATTTGAGGTCCTTCAGTGTTTGTTTGTGTTTGTCTGCTCATAGAAAACAAAGAAACATTTCCACACATAAAATCCACCTCCGCAGTGCCTTTTTTGATTATTTTATCAAGACTTTTTCTCATGGTACCCTTATCCATGGACACATGCACTGTATATATGGCGATAAAAGACGTGAATGAAGAGGGATCTTCATTTGTTTTCTGTGGGGGGTTTAATGGGAAGGTGGTCTGCAGTGCAATGATCCCGGGGCTTCAGGGGTGGCACCACTGTGGTCCAGACTGCCTAGTGGGGTGGATTGTGGTGAAATTTTGTAAAGACATTCGTGGTCCCCAGTGGATGAATCCCAATGACTTGGTCATATGTGTTTTTGAACAGATATTCATGGTTAGTGTGAATCCTAATGATTTTGGTGATTCCTCTTACTTTTCTAGTAACACCACCAGCAGATCAAACGTTTCTCTTATTCTGTGAAATATCTCAACATCTACTATGGATGGACACAAACTTTTGTACCGACATTTGTGGTTCCCACGTGATGTATTCTAGTGACTTTGGTGATCCTTTGTCTTTTCTGTAAAACACGTGATTTTGAGTGAAATATCAACAATTATTAACTGGATTGTAATGAAAATTGGATTGGATTAAAAGTAATGTGATCCCCGGACCTTTTGTCAACTCCATCATCAGGCGACATTTTTTTATTTAATCCCCTGAAATTTTCAATTTGGGCAGTACTAAATGTGACTAAATACTTGCAAAACTAATGACAACTCCATCAGCCTTAGCTCTACTTCCTGTTTATGTTACCATGCTAACACGCTAAAGTGAGATGGTGGCCATGGCACACATTACCTGCTTATCAGCATGTAAACATTTTCATCAGTATGTTAGCATGCTGATGTAAGCATTGAGCTAAAAGTATCTGTGTCTTTGGTCTCATTCATACCTTGGTGTTTCCATGATTTATGAGTCTGCTTCTTGTCAGTAGTTTAGGGTTTCAGTTGTCTCTCCTGCGTGTTTTCTTTTGTTGCTTCACTTTGTCCATGCTCTCCTCCTCGTCCTTCATCTCTATCATCACCTCTCTGTTCCGCCACCCGGCTTGAATTCCTAATTCATGCCCAACAACTGAACTAACAGGCTGTTGGCTCCAGTGTCCTTGTGTCACCACTGGGCACTGGGCCTAATCCTACTCTGGGACGCTGAGGCGGAGACCATGAAGGGAAGGGAAGGAGCGGCAGTGAGTGAGGGAGGGAGTAAAGGGAGTAAAGCTGGTTGTCGTACAGTGGTAAAATATCTCAGCCTTACACTCTCTTGGTCCACAAAGCCACAGCCGTGGACTTTGTCATCTGTGGATGGTGCTTGATGATGATGTCAAAGCCTGAGATGGCATGACAGTGAAGAAAACGTAAGAATTTGGGAGTAACGGCTATATGACTATAAAAATAAGAAAACTGCAGCAGATTCTTGCTGAGACTGAAGTGCCATCTCTAATGCTGGTAGTGTTTCTTCATAAATGGATACAAAAGACATTTGGACTGTAAACCTCCTGAGGTCTTCAGGGAGGATTTCTCCTCCCTCAACAGAGAAAACTGACCATAAATTCATAAACAGGCTGCAACTGCTCGTTAAATTGCAACCAAGGGTCAACGGCTTCCCAACACTTTCCTGTGTGTGTATGGGGTTCGTATTACATGGCAGAAAATTGGTACTTTGTGCCATGAAGAGAGATGGAGCGAAGGAGAAACCCAACACTTCTTAGCAGGAGAGCGTAAACTTTAGGCAAAAGTTCAGGACCTTAGTTTCCCACGCACACACACGAAATGAATGATTAACTGATTGATCAAATACAAAAAAAAAAAAAAAAAAATTGGCTAACAATTCTCAGTAATGTTAGCTACCAGCAGAAGTCATCACTTACGGTTTGACAGTAAAGACCGACCAATGTCTTCACATTAAAATGCATTTATTGTGAAGCGCAGACAGGAAGTGGCGCAGTATCAATAACTTAACGCACATAAGCTTGGACCACAGGACATTTATTTATTTAGTGGAAAAGAAAACTGTATTTAATGTGGACTGAGGATCCTGGCCTGTTTGATAAGGTCCGTATCAGTGTTCCCTCGGAAATGATTGTCAGAAAATAGTTCTTTGTTGCATCCCTAAAAAGTAGTAAGAACCGAGAATTGTCTTGTTGAGTCGGCGTGTATGGCTTGTAAGCTGTGCAACGAAGAGAAGTCTGTAGCTCATCCATCATTGGAGTTTCTGTGACTCATGAAAAAAGATAATGTATTGACTGAGTTTGTTCCATCATGTTGTTTTCAGCGGAGGCTTCGGCAGGCCCTTCATGCTCTAATTGATTTAATTAAGTGGACGTTTTCCCCTTTGGCTGTGCTGATGCACAAACTGGCAGTGTGCAGACAAACATTGAATTATCTCACCCAGAGCACAAGCTTTGCTTATCTGTATTTCACAGAATGATCCACGTTCCAAGGTTCCCCTCAGAGCATCGCAGCCCACGTTACATGAATCCCTCTGAGGTTCAGCCTCATTAACAATCTCACCATTCCTGTGGACTGTGCGAGCGATGAAGAATCGTTCCGCACGCTGCTCACATTTTTTTGTGACGGACAGACGCGTATACGCTGGTTTTCTTGATTTCTATAAGGTTGTCACCTCAGCTACAGTCATTTTAATAAACATTTCATTTTAAACAAACCATGTGCCCCTGCAAATTTAAGATTAATCTTAAGAAATCGTATATGCTATTTTTTTTTTAATTCCTTTTTTTCCCAATTATTTTATTATATCCTCGTGTTAATTTGGAGTGCCCAATTACCTATGAACTGTTAACTCTAGTGTTGGCCTGGGGAAGGCTGCACACAGACACGCGCCTCCGCCATGGCTCATGTGTTTCCAGCTGTTCTTTGCACCTGCCAGCGATGAATTTAACCAAGAAGGAGGAGCATGTGCGCTTCATGAGATCCCCTCAGTTCCACCCTGGTAGGGCAGCGTCCATTTCTAAAATAATGTGCCCTTCACTTTCACAGGCTGAAATCCCGAACATTTATGGCAACAAGTTCCATCAGGCTTCGTCTTTATTAGCGTTCATTTAGTTGACAAAAAGCCAAAATCAAAGTTTTGAATATTGTCTTGTTAATGTGTTTTTAAGTCGGTGTCTGTTTCTGCAGTCCAACAAGACGATTAATGTGATGAGTCATCTCAACAGAAACAATCTGGGTATTTGCGTCACATCAGTTTCAGTGCTGCACTTGTTATTTCAATGTGTCAGACACATATTTAATCTTCTGCTGCTCGTTTAATTTTCAGATTGAAGCCACGGGCCACAAATCAAAAATACTATCGAACCCCAACCCTTCATGCGCTGCCTTTTTTTCAAAGCCTTTTCAAGTAAATAAACAGAGGTTAGTCCTTGTAGTGTAATAGAGCATCTATATAAGTGTAGTACCAGACAATGTTGTCAACACACCAGTACGTATTGCCAACTATTTGTTCAATTTAGCATCTTCAGCTTTGACGTTTGTAACGGAAGAACGTTTGTGAGTAGGTCCAGTGTCTCGAGAGGTTTAAGTGATCTGGAATTGTCAAATCGTTGGTGGTGGATTTCACCTCCAACCATGGATCATGGAAATAAGCTCGTTTTGCAATTTGCTGAATTTGAAACGATGCACACTCTCTACTTTCTGTGGCACATCATGTGAACACCTCTGGGTTACAGGATCTATACGCATGCACCAGATGGCCAGTTTGCTTATCTTTAATTAAAAGTATTGTATTTTTCCTTATTATAACAATCCCTTGAGAGCAAACGCATTGATGACTCGGGTGATTTAAGCCTGCAGTGAGAATAAGGAATGTTTCTCCAACTAATTTCCCAGAAGATAATTGAGAAATCTCTGCGGTTATGGGAAGTGCCCACAGTACACGCAGAGAATGAGAAAGTGAGAGCTTCTGAAGGTGCATCATTAGTATGTGTGTGTTTGCTGGGACATGCACTATGGGAGGGATTATATGGATGAAATTCAACTCTAGTGAAAACTTGCCACAGCCCTGCTGCTTCTGCAATGCAGGAGCCAAACAATGTTGTCAGAATTGCACAATGAGCAAGACGAGACACAAAACAGCTAAGTGAGCTATCTGAACGTGAGAGCTGCCAACCAGTGTGTCGGTGTGCAGAGAGATCTAATATTATTAGATGGTAATATGTTTATTTCTTGCACTGTGTGCAGGACTAACTGCATAAGACAGTGTCTTTGCCCTGCAAGCAAATCCAGCCCTCTCATTGATTTTGAATGAGGCCTCTCTATTGTGTTAACATTGCAGAGTCATCCGGCACCAATGTTTAACCTGGCTCAAAATACAAGTAAGCGCCCTTTCCAGGTACATTGTTTAGTAATGGGGATGTTAATAATTAACCGGTTAACGGACAATAAGAATTTTGACCCATTTAATGCTATCAGTTAAACAGTGGTGTGGTGGAGACTTAAGATTACTGGGAAAGTGGCTGCGTGTGTCCACCTCAGCCACAGCAGCACCCCGGCACTTGTCTTGTCGGCTAACGGTTAATAATGGGTTAACATAGGTCGGCTATCGGTCGGAAAAAAAAACCGGTTTACCTTGCAATGTTTTCAACAAAAGATGAGATTGTCACAGTGATAACTTTCAATAGTCGCCAACTCTCGTCTCTTACTATTATAAACCGGTGTGCAGTGTTTTTCTGCCTGATAAGCCTCAAACTCATGGATATATTACTATAACTATATACTATAACTGGACCTCCTGGCTCACATTTCATTGTCACCAGTACATGAAGCAACCAGCGCGGCCCCTTGCATTATTTTTTTTTAACTGCTTTCTGTCTGAGCACTCGCTAAAGGAGGAGTATTATTTTTGTCTTTAATCTGCAGCTGTAGTGCATTTGCAAAGAAGTCCCCAGATGAATGGCTTTTAAAATTTTGATGAGTGTCTCTCACCTGTCCCACATGCTGGATCCACAGGATGAAAGTCTTTCTCTTCTTCAAAATATACTTGAATTGTCCTTTTTTTTCATATCGTTTCTTCTGATTTCCTGCTGCCTTGTTATGTTTTGATTTCTCAAATGGCTTGTAACATATTTTCACACCCTGCTGATTATGTTCTATGTCCTTGACCTGTGAAATAATTAGGTTACAACTGTATTCAAGTAGCTGTAATAGACTCTATTTTCGACGTTGAATGTCTTTCCCTAAGGTCAGGTTTCGGCTCACATCACATCTCAGTGAAGCGTCTGAAAGAGCCGCAGTAACTGTGCATATAGAAATAGTTCAACAAGCAGAAGTCATGTGACAGCCTCTCCGAACTCCAAAGATTGGGACCACAGTCTGGCTAATCGTGGCTGATGACAGTGCTCATGAATGTGTATGAGGACAGATTAATGATAAATTTTGATATATCTTTTTAATATTTTATGGCAGAACGTCACCGGGTCATGTATTTTTTTTTAACATGTAGGCTATAAAGATATGTATTCAGTTATTTGTTCTGAAATCTGCATGCTGCTGCGTGTGGAGTTGATTCAGTTGCTGAAAGGAATATGATAGACCTCCTCTAATCCATTTGTGCCCTTTCTCTCTCTCTCTCACACACACACACACACACACATACACACGGCTGAAGGAAATCCTGCTTTATTTATGAGCTGTATAGCTCAGAGTGCCACAGGGCTCTCCTGAGAGTCCAAGACTGCACACACTGTATTTGGCCTGTGGAGACTCTTCTTTCTTGCTTCCTCACATACACAATCATATACACTTGCTGCAGGACATCTATTTACCTTATCTGCTGTTTTGGCTTGGCAGAACCACAGTTGTTTGAGTGTGACCTCGGTCTTCCTCTGCAGCGCATGGAGAGCTGCCAGCAGATGCTTGCTGAACGTGGTGCTTTTGTGTATTATGTGGCAGCAGTTCAGTGGAAGGAGTGATATCATCTGCATGTCAGAGAGGCAAAAAATGCCATCCTATGCTCAGGCCACACTAAATCACTTCGGCTGCATTCAAGTGTATCGTAAAGTGTCTAGCTAAGAAATTCAGTGCAGAAAACCATAATAGGAACGGGGGAGCTCAGAGGATGAGAATAAGTATTTAAATTATAAGCCAAACACCGAGCAGAGATGTAAACGATGACATGGAGATAACATCATGTATGATCTTTTTTTTGGTCCGCAGCTTAAGGGCTAACAAAAAAGTTGTTTATATGATTTATAGATGAAAAACTGTTCTTGCCCATAATAGGGAGCATTTAGCCAGGTGTAACATTCCTTGTGTTGGACTTGCTGTTGGAATTTTGGCATTTAACCCTAGAGGCTAACTTGGTAACAAGTATTCAACATTTGCAAGGTGAAATGAAAGAGAAACAAAGGTCTTAAAGCAGGTTACAAGTGGGACCTTAAAGCGGCTATAATTTATATTTTTATTCTAACAGTTTATCTAATGACATTGTGGAAATAATGTGACCATTGGAACGGGGTCGCTGGTATTGGAGATGGAGCCACAGATAATTATCACCCGAATCCACAGCTCCACTTGGCTTTACAGAGCTTTATAATAAGTTTCAGCGCATTGTTTAGCTGTCGGCCGACAACTTTAGTGTTTTGGTTCAGTCATTGCTCTCATAGTGCCGTTTTAGGCTACAGCAGGCAGCTGTTTTGAACAATAAAACCCCTCTGTACACTACCTGACTACCACCAAACAGCAGACATACACCGTTAACGACTAGCTGGTGAACACAGCAGGAGTATTTAGCTGCTAAAGAGCCAGATATTTCCCTCAGGAGTTATAAGAGACCAGAAACAGAGCAAAAAAAAAGTAAATATTGGGCACTCATCAGGTGGCCAGAAACACAACACCAAATGAATGCTCATGTGCTCCATAACTGCTGCATGTGCAAATAAGAACAAGTTAAAATATTCCTTTTATACTCTTTTTGTTTGATTCTGAAATGCCTGAATTTAAAATATGCTTTCAAGATTCATCTTTTAAGGACAGTATAGAAAGTAAAGAATATCAATCTTCACATAATTCTTTTTGTTGTTTCCTCTACTTATTCTCATAACCTTTTTTCTCCTGGCAGAGGTAGACGGAGATCTTATGCGGTGTCTAATATTGAAACATGGCTCCCATGTGTAGATGGAAAGGAGATGTAACTTTTACACATGTCATTTCTGTTCCAACATGCTGTTCTGGTCTCTCCGCGGCCCTCCCATCAACACAGGGTTATGTAACATAGACAAACAAACATGCGGGCTACGAAGCAGGATACCAGGAAGAGCTCTCTGCTCATATCCTCAGAAATCGTTCCCATGTGTCTTGGAAAACCTGGATAAATTTAGACTGTCATTTTCCACGACTGACTGAAAACACAGTCACTCATGGAAAAATAAATAGCATGGTAAAAAATGTCCCAGAAATTTTTTTAATAATTCTCATAATCTCCATTTGCCGAAAAGAATATCTCCTTGTGACTGTAAAAAAAAAAAGAAGAAAAAAACAGATCACATTTGGTTTGCAGATGTTTTGTAACAGATTAATTCAAATTTAGACTTCTGCATCTTCAAAAAACCATTAACATTAAATAAAAACACAAATATACTATAAATGTAGTTTAAAAAAAATAAACTTCTCTCAATCTTCTAATCATTTGCTGGATTAATTAATTGGCCAATCCAAAAACATCGGGGCATTTTCAAGCATTCTATGGCTGAAACAATTGATCAATTAATCAAGAGAACAGTTGTCAGATTAATTGATAAAAGAAAACAAACAAAGTCATTTGCACCCCCAACTGTTATCCATTGTTTCTTTGTCACTTGCAAGTTGTTTTATGGCTCCATCGTTATCTCACATTTGGTTGAGTTTTTAGACATTTTTCTCATCCTCAAGAGGTGTGAGGAAAAAACTGAACCTAAAAGAGAATAAGTGAAATCAACAGGTCTGCTTTGCATTGCGCGAGTCTTTCTGTGTTGCTCATGCTATATCAGACTGTTCCCTTGGGTGCCTTACCTGATCAAAGAGAATAATTCAGGTCCATAGCCGAGGGAGGCGTAGAGAGAAGGCCGATGGTGCAGAAGGTACAAAGAGAAGGTAAAAGCTCAAGCTGGGATTGAGTCAACAGTGCTTTGTGTTCCTCGGAGAAGAAGTAAGAGTTTCGGAGGACTATTTTTCTATTGAATTTTCTGCATAAGCTAAATTGTACAACGAATTCTTTTGCAACTTATCCCGAGAGTCGTTTTTAAATGAATTGGCCAACACCTTTATTTCCTCTTATGGCATAGGGTCATCCGTTGTGGTACTGCCAGCATACTCATCACATATAAAGCAGAAAATGAATTAACTCTAATATGCAAATTGTGCAGATATACAATCACACACAGTAGACACAGCGTGTTTAATTTCACTCCCATGTTACCTCATTAGGGTAAAATCCCTTCCCTACTATTTATTGCTTGCAGGGATCCTCACGGATACATGGTGATGTTTATGATTGCCGGCATGGGAGTGTGGAGTTGCACACAAATGCTTTTGTTTTTCTATATTTCAGTCCTCATTTTAATCCATGCATATTCCAAAAAAAGACCCAAACTGAGGTCTGCGGATTATCCAAAGTAACTGGGGCATCGTTTCTGGAAAGAGACATTGCTGTTGAGTTTTTTAAATGTAATCTTTCACTGCTGTGAGCACAACAAACTACATATTCAAACCTGAACAAATGGAACCAAAAATCTTTCTGCACGGCTAGATACCACAAGGCATAGTCAGGAAATGTATGTTTTTATAGTTTGAGTGAAGCGACCCTGAAATATAATCAGGATGACTTAGTTTTTTTTTATTATTAGTTTTTTTTTTTTACTGTCTGTGTATTTACTTTCCACTTCAAATGTAGGATCCATTAGTTAGGAAAGGAGCTGTTAGGGCTGTGAAGAGAGAGAGAGGGAGTAATGGGAGGCTCGCAGGAGTACAAGACAATTTAAAAGTAAAAACACACACCAACGCTGCTGCTTCTGCATCCCTAGAAGGGAGTTGTAAACAACACACTAGTTCATGAAAACAAGCAAACCCGCATTAACTCGCTCACAGAAGTTCCCCCGTGTTTCCAGGCGTGTTGAAGAGTGTTAGTGCATGAGTCCTAGATTGCTTCCATGCCGAGTGAAATGACGAGAAGTTACGCGTACTCCTCTTTATTGTAATGTTGCATGTTATGTTCCACAGTGCTGCTCTGCAGGGGACTGGAGACTAGATGTTTGCAGGAGACGAAGCTGTAGGTAAAAGGAAAATAGTCATTAGATATTCTCGCTTCAACACTTGAATAAATAAGGAACGTTTAAATTAAGAACGTTTGAATCTGACCTTGCATTTGTCTAGCTTGCTTCTAGCTCTAATAAATAAATATAAAACTGTTGTGCAAACCTATAGCACTGATTTTATAGATCATTATTGTTTTGAGTTGAGTAAGAAGAAACAACACTTTACTTTTATTATTAAGGCAACATCCAGATGGGTTGAAGGTGAAGTGATTCGCTAATGATTTCAAACCTGAGTTTGTTGCCTGCCTTCGTATGATTGCTACCAAACCTTTTTTCACATGGTGGCACGACAAGTCTTCAGATAGGTGCACATAAACCGATTCTGTAAAGGAATCTGCACCCTGGATTATAGTTCACATCCTGCGTAAACAGGAAGTGTTTCGACCCAATCAGGTCCTCATCAGGTGTGGTTGATGCCGTGGTTTGGGTGGAGAACTTCCATCTACCCGACATATCTCACCTGTTGTTGTGAACCTTTTTCAGACCTCTTTTAAAGATTATTAAGATGGCATGCCATGCTGACCAAACCAATAAGATACTTGAGTTTTATTACCAATACAAGCCCCTTTTTCCTATTTAATGAAATAAACCAAACTTCTCTCGTTTAATTTTGTCTAAACACTAAGGAGCCATTCGTTAACTTTGCCCAGATAAAACACTTCAATACCCAGTCCCTACTTTAACCAACATTATCACTAGGGTGTAGCATAATGAGCAGCATCATTGTGTCTCATTATACAAATGCATCGTTGGCACATTATTTATAATTGAGACTAATTATCTGTTCCTCATTTCGTGTGATCACCTTATAATACAGTCTCCTTTTGAAAAGCAGAACATATGTTGACATTAATAACCTCATTTCCATATCAAAATTGGAATCTTTTCAGACTAACAAGAAGTGGTTTGGACAGCTATAGAGAGGCCTGGTTAGTCACAATATTACGACATTTCTCCTCCCTGCTTGCAGATGTAAAATACGTGTAGTCTTGTTACTCCTCACTTGTCTGACTCATGGTTATTAATTCACAAAGAGCATAGAACATCTTTTATACAACGGATGTATAATATCTGATCACTCCTTCCATTCACGGCAAGTGTATCTTCTTACTGCAGAGTGCTCCTGTTAGATTGCCTCTGGATTACTTAATTGACTTTATTGATTTTATGGTGGCGTACGAAAAGCTGTAATGCAGGGCTTGTTTTGCGGAGGGCATTTATTTATTCTTTATTCTATCTGACTCCACAAGCTGCTCATATTCATCAAAGTAAAGTTTCTAAGATCATAAGACACTGCAGTGTGGAAATGTTTCTTACCTCCAGCCTCAAAATGCTCAATATGGCACACAGTATCTCTTGTTCTCTGCACAGCCTGCAGCACTTTTTTTTTTTTTTTGTTGTTGGATGCTTGTTAAATTCACCCCCCGCTGCAGGTGCGAGTGTTGAAGAAAACTACCAGCTAAGTGTTGTGTTTCTCTCCATATCTTGACGGGACATAGATTTGCAAAGCTTGGTGTGAGAGAAAACACCAAGTTTAGTCTGAATGTACTCGGAGAGAAGGTCCTTGGAGATGTGCTTTATGAGGGGTCAGAAGAATAAACGGAAATGTACAAACTGTAGTACAGTTAATTTGAAAAGCATACCGTAGCTCCTATAACCACGGCCACATCTTTTGTTGTTTGACCTGGAAGTGACCTGTTTTTCACACACACACTTTTATTTCTCCCGCCCTCCCTCTCTGTCAGACACAAGCGCAACATCACCTCGGGTTTTTCTCCGTCTCCTCCACTCGAGGGAAAACCAGCAGCACTGTACATCAAAGCCGTGTTTACTACATTTGCCCTGCTGTGGTTTACAGCGCTTGCCTTTTGTTGTTGTGCCAGGGGACATGGACGCCAGACCGTGACATACAGAGTTAAAAATAGAGACCATCTTTCCCCATTTTACTCATGAACCAAAGCTGCAATAAAGGACAAAAAAGACGCGAGGAAAACTATGCTAATAGATGATGGCTTGCAGCAGAGAGGGGTTGTGTAGAGAGGATTGGGTTATTAACCTAACGGAGAACAAGCTGCCCAGAGGAGACGTCTCGTGTGTTTAGGGTGCAGGGAGGTGTGCAAAGTGAACAAGCACCGCACTGTTGTGGAAGGAGGTAAAGTGGCCATCCAGGAGGAGAGAAAACAACCAACAAGTTTGAAGTCGGCTATTTATGGCTGAAGAGGAAAAAAAAAGGAATATAGTAAGAACTGCAGTGCAGCAGGGATTCAATGTTGTTTTCATCTTTCTGTGCAATCATTATGATGGAATAATAAATGAACATGATGTAATACTCTGTGTCCTGAACTAAGCAGATACTAATTAAAACTGTAACTCGTATAATGGGATCTCTAACAGATTATGGACTGTAGGTTGATGCTTTGGTAGAAAAAGCATCAATACCTACCATCTGTGTGTGGTGCTGCACACATTTATGTCCTACTGTACTGCTGTCGCCCTTCTGTCAAAATAAGGTGTTAAATGCATATTATTATTATGTGATTCTCATTATAACATACATGTGTTGGTAAAAAATAAAAATAAAAGCGATATCACCATCATACTCCTGGAGATCTACGTCTCATTTTCTCTTGGACTTCAAAAGAAAGAAAGCCTTTTGTTTAAACCGCCACCGTGTGGGTGCAGAGCCTGCGGTCCCCATTTGTGTAGAATGGAAAGTCGATCCTTTTCTAAAGAATTATCAAAAATCGAAGAGTGACGGGATAAAAGTCAGATGTCAGTGAAAATGGGACCACCCAACGGCTGTTGTCATGGAGACTCACTCAACAATGTTGTCTTTACCCAGGAGAGGAGGGCCGACGCAGTGACGGGAAGTGAAAGTGACATGTGAAAAATTGCTTGTGAAGAGACGATGGGGGGGAAGGAAGGGCCGGTTAAAGAAAGAAGGGAACTCCCCGTTTCCGTCATCATCCATTTAGGCGAGTTACGATTTGAGGCATTTGTCTGTGGAAGTGCTGGTCAACACGAGGGAACTAGTAACACTACCACTTCTTTTTATACTTACAAATATATATAGGCTACACAAAAGCTGATGGGGCTGCAACAAATCATTTTCCTTATCGATTTAATTGCCGGTTTCTTTCCTAAATTATCTTCGGTCTATAAGATGTCAGACAATAGTGATGGATCCATCGCAATTTGCTGAAGCCCAAGGTGACGCCTTCAAATCACTTGTTTTGCCAACAATTTAAAACCCAAATATATCAAACACAAAAAAATAGCAGCAAATCACTATTAAGACGTTGGAATAGGGGTGTGTTTGACATTTTTTTGCTTGAAAACTGACTGATTTATTGTTACTTAAAAATGTAAAACAGCATGCACAATGAGTTGGAGGCTTAACACTAGGGCTTGGTATTGTTTGAGATTTGTGTTGTGGCACCATACCGAAATTTACTCCAACACCTTGTTTTGCGAAACATATAAAAGTTTTTCTACAAAAAAAAAAAAATTTTTTAATTCTGAACTGTTAAATGTTGTCCAAATGCAAGCAGCAAGTAAGTACAAGTAATTTACCGAAACTACAGTCGTAAAAATGTAATTATGTGATCACAGAATAACTGAATTACATGATAACTCTAACCATTGCAAGCTTTTAGCACTCGACAGATTTTCAAAATTTGGTCTTTAAAGGCCTTTTAACATTTTGAGGTTTGATGTCCAGCCTGACCTAGATCTTCTAATGCTACAATAAAACCGTCTCCTTTTCCACGAGAAAGGATCAATACACTAAATAATACCCACACATTATAAGCTTTAATATGAGTAAACATGCCGGATATAATTTGGTGCTTCTGAGAAGTACTGTCCTCTGTGAATTCAATGCCAACTGAGCGCTGAACGTCGGGATCCAGCTCCGCTCATGTGAACAATCCGGTGTTTTTGTGCCAGAGCAGCAAGAATCTAACTTGAGGCTAAAATAAAACTGAAGTCTCTCAGTTTTACGCTCTCAGTTGGAAGGGCTGTCGGCACCTTAAATGGATCAAGCAGCTTGGTAGTATATGCGATAGGGCGTATTATTATCACCATTATTTTTTACTTTCGATTAGTCTGACAATTATTTTCTAGATTAATGGATTAATCGCTCGGTCTATATATTTTATTTATTTATTTTTTTTTAAATGTCCATCTCAGTTTCTGAAAGTCTACTTTAATAAGATATAAAACAGAGAAAAGCAGGAAATCTCCATATTTGAGAGACTGAAATGGCGATTTCTGCAAAAAAATTAACAGGGAAAAATTTTTTTTTCTACGGATCGATTAATCCATTAGTCGACTAATCCTTGCAGCTCTAATGAGAGGCATCGAGTTCATTTGCAGAGCATAATAACTTGTGTGCACAACATCATATCTTAACATTTAGTAATTGTGGGTTTAAACATAGATGCTTTTGTGAATGTCTGCTAATCAGATTGTCTAATAATATAATATAGAGCTGGACCTTTTCTTTTAGGGGTTTTATATCTGTCCTAGGTTGTGTTTGCTCTCTGGTTTAGATTGTGCTTCTCACCACGGTTTTGGAATAGCTGAGTTTGAGAAAGAGGCCTCTTGTGTCTTCAAATGTGCAGTCATATGGTGGTGATGGCAGCCCTGGCTCTGTCTGTCTGTGTGGTCCGAGGCTGCCTTCTTCTCAGACCTATTTTGAGCTGACAGCAGGAAACCCTCTTGGTGTTGTATTGGAGATGTCCTTGTTTGGCTTTTTTTGATGGCATCCCGTGAAGCTGGAGAAGAGCAACCACCAACCTCATCACAGCGAGGCACATGATCTCATGCCATATACCAACCACACCCTCAGTTTAGGGCCTGTGCGTTAAAGAAAGAAGGGCTTTCCACGTTTCTATCATCATCCATGTAGGCGAGTTACGATTTGAGCCATTTGTCTGTGGAAGTGTGTGAAAGTGCTGCTCAACATGAGTGAATTAGTAACACTATCACTTCTTTTTACACTTAAAGAAAA
>CALSCE010009132.1:6940786-6956574 GCA_943593645.1 Bovichtus variegatus
CAGTAGATGCACAAAAACAGATGGGGCTGCAACAAATCATTTTCCTTATCGATTTAACTGCCAGCTTCTTTCTTGAATTATCTTCGTCTATATGATGTCAGACAATAGTGATGGCTCCATCGCAATTTACTAAAGCCCAAGGTGACGCCTTCAAATCACTTGTTTTGTCTGGCCAACAATTTAAAACCCAAATATATTCAATTTAGTATCAGAATAGCTGTGTGTGTGTGTGTGTGTGTGTGTGTGTGTGTGTGTGTGTGTGTGTGTGTGTGTGTGTGTGTGTGCGCGCGAGTGACAGAGACAGATTGGGACTATAAATTAGTGCCCGTTTTACAGTATAGCTGCCACTCTATGTTCTTTTGGCCTTGTTTGTAACGCGGAACATTTGGCAGCAGCAGCTGTACACGCTGAAAGCATCTTTAACTGCATGTAAAATGCATCTAATTCTTCACTGGCCTGGTTTCGTGGATAGAGGCAAATCGTTCTCTGAAGAAGACCATTAGACCTCTTTAAATCAGAGTCGTGTCCACAGTGGCTGTAACAGAGTGAGTGTGGCTTCCTCATGTTTCAATCTGTTCAGTCCACTCCAAGTGCTTCAGACACTGATTGCCAAAAGGGAGGGAAGCTGTCCTCCTTCCTGTGAGAAGCAACTACTGCAAGCAGCGAGGAGGGGGGCTGGAAATGTCCCCCATTGGCTAAATTGTGTCCGTCTTTGACCCGAATGCCAAACACAGAAAGCTCTGCCAGACATTTTTTTTTCTTTCTTTAAACATCCCCTCTTTTTTTTTATAATCCTCTTTTTGCTTTCCCTTTCTCTTTGTGTGGTGTTGAAAGAGGCTGTGAGCGTTCCCCCTTAAGTGAAGGGTGTTGTGGAGAGCTGGTGAAGCCCGGCTCAGCAGTCTGTCACTCATCTTTCCTCTTTTAACTCTCTCAGCACAGGAATGGGGGGTCATGAGTACCACGAGCTCTCAGGCTATTCTCTTTTTTTTTTTTTCAAGCGTGTCCCTCCAAATCCTGTTTTTCTTTTGTGTGTGTGTGTTTATATCCTCTCTCACAGGAAAAAGTGTTTTTTTGTTTTTTTTGCTCAACCATCTGTCTGTTTGTCATAAATCAAGGAAACCGTGTTAGTGGCTCTGATTAAATGACGCGCGTATCATAAAATGTTCTGTTAAGCCGATCCAGTTTTCACCCACAGTTCAGTGAAGCACAAACAGTTTTAAACAAGGCTTTTGATTCCTGTAGCTTGTGGATGTCATTGGCATGTCAAGAGTGACGGCACGTTAGCAGGCTTCAGAATGAGCAATGGTATAGCTGCCTCTCTGACATGCGTGGTTTTTCCCATTGAGGAGGATGGTTTTGATTAGAAGTGACATTTACATCACATTGTCTAATGAGCAAGGTTGTCAAGGAGACAGAGAAATTTGTATCATGGGCGAGCGGAGGCAAAGTGCCGATGCTAGGATGAGATAATATGTTTTTCTGTTAATTAGCATGGGGTCACAAGTGGAAATAAATGACTATAAGATGGAGCGATTGTGGAAGGTTTTTTTGTATGGAACCAAAAATACCTAAAAAAGTGGGTTATGCTGCAGTTCACTTTTGGTGTTTAAAAACGATCAACGAAGATTGAAGATAGTATAGACGTCATTTCAGCATAATTCAAAAGCTGAACTACTAATAAAATATTCATCATCTTGCCACGAATTGTCAAGAAAGCAATCTGATTAGTGACCTTTTTATATTCATGCAAATCATTTTGTAATCATGGCAACACAAATGCGTGTCAGCACACGGGTGCTGGGATTTTCCCTGATCAACCCAAGCTTCAAAGGAGCTTGTGTTTCATTAAAACATTATTAAAGTGAAACGTATGGACTATTGTAGCCTGATACTGGATGTTTGAGTTTAGAAATATCAGATAGCCTTTTTATGTTTTTTTACATAAACGCATAACATGTACAATTTTTTTGATTCAGATTCCTTGTTTTTACTTTTTTGTGTGCCTATCGCCCCGTAATATTACCGCAAAAGTTTCCTCTTTTTCATCCTGTTTCTACCTGGTTGTCATTATTCATAGAATAAGGTTAGCACTAATAATGCTCATAATCAGTTATTTCTTTGTGAGGAGAGAAGAAAGGAAACCCACAAAGTTAAGTGAGGTACGACCTGCGCTTAGTCACCAGAATTGTCCTTGTGGGTCTTTTTGCCTAGTGCTGATGATACAGGATGACCTCACAGCAACTGTCCAATGAATGTGTTGCCTGTCGGATGACTTCATATGCTGTATGACATGTTTCCTGTCCTTTTATAAAAAAGTCAGTGTGATCACGAACCAGAACAACACTAAAAGGCAAGAATCCATGCCATAAAAATAAATAACAGCCTTGGTCCAGATCAATTTAACTGAACTACAGGTGTGAAAGTGACCTTATCCTGGAAAGCCTGGGTTTAGGTCTGCATGACAGCAAGAATCTTTCTAATCTTTGCTGCGTGGAGAAGGAAAAAAAAAAAGAAAAAAAGTAGAGAATCCCAAACAGAGCCAGGAAATAATACCACTGTCATTTCTGGTCTGCTTTTTATTTAAATATCTAAAATATAGTGACAGTTCAATACCGTGGAGCATTTTCCCAACAGACATCATCAGGTTTGCTCATCTATCCATCCTCACCGGGAGGAATAAATGCAATAAAAGGAAAGGAAAGTAATAGCCTGGTCTAATCCAGCAGCTGTAGCCTGAGGCGGATAGATGCCTCCTGTCTCCTGGAGGAGTTGACGTCACCGTCCCTCATCTTGTCATAAATCTGCCCTTCCACTTCTATTTCCTGCGCTCTCAGAAGAACCACAGCTGCTGCGTTTCGGGCCTCGTCCTGTATTTTGAACTGACCCTTCCACCGTCTTCCTTCTGGTGCCTTTTTGTTGCTGCAGTAAAAGTTGTCACATTGCGTAAAGTTGACTAACTTAACTTACGGTGAACTTCACTTAAACTCCCTATGGCGTGTTGCACAACTCCCTCCTCTCCCCTCCTCCACTGTCCCTGTCCCGGCCTGTGAAGAAATCCAGTTTGACAGCTTTAGTGACGGCAAGCAGAGGCACATTCACAAATGCAGAACAACCGTGCAAGCTGTTGCACTTGGATTTTTCCTGCTTGTCGTAGAGATAGAAAGCGGTTATTAAGACAATCGCATGCAGTGACACACAACCCTGATTCTGCTTGTGACTATAACTGTAAGAATGTATTCAGTGCGGGCTGTGCTGTCTCTGTGGTTGTGGCCTAATTGAAGTGGAATTGAATATCTTGGGTTGAAAAAACAGCCAGCGCTTCTGAGCACTCCCATTTGCATTTCATAAAATGCAGCTAACACGGAAGATCTCAATCTTTCCCCCCAGTAATGGAATCTTTTTATATGGTCTAATTTGTGCAGCTACACTTCTCATGAGTCATAATTCTCTTTTGTGGTTACACTTTATCTGTGCTCTGCCCTCTCATTAAAGAATAAAATGGAAATGACAACATACGCAAGGGAATATACAATCCCCCTGCATCTTAAATGTCTGCTGCTGGTTTTTTTTTTCTTTATGTCTAGTCTGTGGAAAAGAAAAAAAATCAGTATTTTTGCAAATATACTAAATATAGATGTACTCACCCACATGTATTTTCTGACACAATCATCAATACTGTCTTTCCCGTTCGACTGTTTGCAGGGTTTTTCATTCGGAACTCAGTTTATGTTATAAATGACTTAACCCAGCACCGTTATTAAACCGCTCTGTAAAAGTATCTGTTCTGTGTAATTGTGCTGTAGAGGATATTAAAACTGTCAGTTTTGGCTCCTGAAGGGTGTTGCTGCCATAAATCACGGCATCAAACAATAGCTACAGATATAAATGATGAGATTAGATATGCAGTAGACATTTTTATTTGATTATTTAGAGCGCGCAATTGCCGAGACAAAAGCTTTACAACACGACTGTTCGTTGTGTATCTGTTAATTCCCCCTTATCTTCAGAGAGCGCCTCTTTTCGTCTGCATCGTTTTTGCTTCCTTTTATTTATTCCAGTGATCTTTTTCCCAGCTGCAGACCGTTAACTAGGCGGGGAGCTAAATATAAATCGAATTGTGCGGATAGTTCTCATACCCTGAGACACCTTTTATCACAAGAACTGAATTACATAAAACTTTCCTCATCCCTTCATGCACGTTCCTAAATAAACAATTTTCCCATACGGCTGCCCAGATTCATGTAATTCCTCAGAAGTTGAGGTGGTCCAGCAAACCCATGATAAACCACCTCACCTAAGGCCTGTGAAATAGAGCATGTAATCGCTCTCTGTCTGTCTCAAAAACTAATATGTGTGTGTGTGTGTGTGTGCGTGTCAGAGAGCACGCAGAATGAGCACAGAAATTGATTTCGTGTTTGTGCTGCTCTATCAAAGAAGCCTTTTCGGGGGGGGGGGCTTTTCTTTGGGCTGAATGTTGCATTTTAAAGTGTCCTGTCCTGAAACCTGTCGGCCTCATCAGGGTTCCAACAGTTGGTTTTTCCTTGGTATCTTCTTCAGTGGTGTGCTGTGGATGAGACTCCTACGCAGAGGGACGGTCATGTGGTCAGCCATGTGAGATTTCCGTCCATAAATCTTCATACAAGGAATCATCAGTTTAGGCACTGAATATCGCCACAAACTTTGACCTCATATTTAGCTAGGTTATGTAATTTAGCTTTGTGATAGACTGGCAACCTGTCCAGAGTGTATCCTGTTTGAGGCCCAATGTGAGCTGGGATAAGCGGTTTAAAAACTGTCTGCATGGATGGATATGGATTATTTTGTAATGACTTGTCACTTGTCACAGAAAAACTGAGCCTTTACACACACACACACACACACACACACACCTTGAAATCACCCTGTACACTAGAAAAAACACATTTACAGATGAATGTTGTATAATACGTATTTTATACAGTCTTGGATAATTCTGTGTTGAGTGTTTGCCTGTTTTTAAATCGTCAATTATTCATTCACACACTTCAATAATTCATTCAAATACCCATGCTCAACCTATCTGCCCCCTAGTGGTCGTTTGAAGGTGCGACGATGTTTATAAATGTCTGTCTGAATCAGGATATGTCACTTTAGTTTGTTCATCTTCACCCTGTGATCAATCGCTCCTCTTCTTCTCCGCAGGAGGACTCCATGAAAGATGACAGAGGAGGTGATTGTTGTAGCCAAGTGGGACTACATGGCCCAGCAGGACCAGGAACTTGACATCCGTAAAAACGAGCGTCTCTTCCTCCTGGACGACTCAAAGACCTGGTGGCGCGTCCGCAACGCCGGCAACCAAACGGGCTACGTGCCATCGAACTACGTCGAGCGCAAGAACAGCCTTAAGAAAGGATCCCTGGTGAAGAACATCAAAGACACACTGGGTAAGAAGAATTTAGTCTTCCACTGCTAAGAATTGAACAGGCCGCCCGTGCGTGTTTGTAAGTTGAATGTAAGTCGATTATTTTCGGTAGAAGTGGAAAAACCTGCGCCTCCTTTTCAACACTCTCTGCTGCCTGTAAGAGGAGATGGGATGTGGTCATAGACAGTGGTCAGTTTGTGTGCGTGCATGTGAATCTTCTGAGAAGTGAACAGATTCCCTCACTGTGTCTCTGCTGGGAGCTGTCACTGTGCACTCCAGGGATCCTGTTGAGCTGGCCGTTGCTCTCAGCTGTCAGCACACTGTCTCAGTCCCCAGTCATGACTTGAATACATTAGACCGTGTATGTAGCCATAGCTGCCAACTTACGAGACAGACTGTATTATGAGTGGATATAGTGATTTTTCTACTTTTATAGAATTGGCTAGGACAAAAATTAAACGGGCTATTAATGGGCTACTCATTTCTTGTACAGCCAGCTATAAAAATAATAACGATATGAGTATTAGTTACATATGAAGAGATGGCTTTCTTAATGTACCTAATGGCATTTATAAAGGCCCCTTTATCGTTTTGCATCCTGTCTTTTATGTCGAACTATCTTTGTCAGAGAAACGCAGAACATTTGAGGCACGTTTAGAAACGGGCTGCGTCTTCTCTTTTAATCAGATATTTTCTGGTTGTGCTTTGTTTTGAACGTGTGATCAGGTAACTAATAAACACTTGGGGTGATTTGAACACTCCTAAAATCCGGAGATGTGCTGATTCTGTATCATACCCTTCGTGTTGATTGGACAAACACAACAATCAATTAGATGGAAAACAGTTGGCTGGGGGTTCTGAGGGTTTCTAAAAATGATTAGAAATAGATGCTCAATCAAGCTACTTCCCACATGGTATCAGCTAACTGGCACAAACTAGCAGAAGAACTGTGCACTAGCCTGGAGTGCTACTATCTAAACTCCAGTAATGTAATCAAAACGTACATGACGCACGTAGTCCTTTGGCTCACACAGTGCAGTAATGTTGTTAGTAGTGTAATATGCACATGTGATGGGAGTAAAAGCACTGTGCACGTAGACCATTGTCATTTTACTGAATTCCTATTTATTCCTAATACTATATCTGTACATGTGATGGAAGAGTGCGCTGCTTAATATAGGTCAATAAAATGGGCATACTTTTTTTTAACTAAAATGCAATAAGACTTAGTATTGTTTTTATGTGTATCCTCCTCCAAATAAGTTCACCATTTAAAATGTACGATTTCTATATTGAAATTGTTCCCAAGCTTAACTTTCCTTCGATATTTTCCAGTAATTTACTGGAAAATTTTCTGACCCTTCTTCTATGTTTTGATCTTTCCGAATATGATCCATTAATAGATGTTTCTTTAGTCCAAGGCTGACATGAACATGTACACTTTAGCGTTTTAGCACATTAGTTTATAAACAGCAGCTCGTGCATTTAATGAGGGTGCGGCGGGACAAGAAGTGTATTTCTTGCATAGAAAATGTTTAGATTTTTGTTTATTCACAGAGGCATTTTAGAGAAAATCTGTTAAAAGCAATGACTGCTGTTACACAGTAAAAAAAACAAAGAGAAAATCCATGCTGCAGTGTCACTTTTAATGCGTCCACTCGTAAAGTGACTTGTTCCTTATGTAGTTGTTTTCAGTATGTCACGCACTGAGGTTTCAGTAATGTGTTTAGTACAGACAACGTTTCAAATGTGTTCTACTGGGGTTTGCGATCAAAGGACAGGAGAAAATAGAAACATGTGGTCAGAAATTCTCAGACAGAATAATCAAGTTCAATTAAAAATAGTAACGGCGTGGCCCTGAAAGGCAGACGTATATAGAGTTTGGGGGAGGAGAGAATCGAAGGAGATGACGGCGCTCTGGTCTGATGCGCTGATTCCTCTCGGCTCTGTGGATACCAGCCCTCGGGGGAGAAACGCGCAGCTTTATGTGGGCCGGCGTGGCACAGCCTGCCACTGTCACCCTCACCAGGGATCATTGTGTGCAGAGACAACATGTATCGCCTCCTAACCACCCCCTCCCCCCCACCCCCCACCCACTTCCACACTGTTCCCATCAGCCCCATGCTCTGTCACTATAGGATTCTGCTTTTCTATGATCAGTAGATTGATTAGTGGAGAAATCAGCAGCCTAATGGTTGTGCTGGAATGATAGATTACCTCTCTGTCCCTGACTTTGTTATATATCGACTACAACATTATGGCCTAGTTCCATTTCAGTCTAAGTAGTTTGTCTCCAGCCAGTAGCTCTTTGGTGTTAAAAGCCTGACCAAATCCAATAGAGGAGAACATTTTCATGATGAGGTGATGAGCAATAGGTGAGGTCAGGGACTAATGGAACTCACTCACACACTTGAATTTGATTGGCTGAGAGCGTGATTACTTCATCCCGCCTGTAGTTTTTATGGCTCTTTTTTTCGGCTCTCTTCAGTAAGTCCACATTGTGATTATGGTCGTTGCGATTGCTGTTGCCTCCAGTCTTTCCTCCTTATTTACTGTGCTTATAGTGTGGCTGTATCATCGACATTCATCCGGACAGAATTGAATTGTAAATGGCTTCATGCTGCTTTGTGCCCCAGTTTCCTCTCACAGAAAATAAAGACAGTAATGTCTGAAAGAATTCAGCAAAGGTCCTTGCTTATTGCTGAAACTGGGCCAGTACTTGACAGTATGACAAACTGGCAAGTTGGATTTCTGTCCACCTGAGTTTGCACATGGCATCGATGTGTGAGTGTGCGTGGGTGAATGTGAGGTATTTTAAAAGCACTTTGTCCCGTCCACGGGTCAAAAAGCATTATATCCCAGGCTGCAGCCCATTTTACTCAGTACTTTCTAATGAACAGTTATTTTTAGTGTTGAGCGAAAATAGCCCCATTTCCTGCTCAAACAAGCTGCAAAAGGAAGCAAAAAATGTGCAGCTGTGTAAAAGCACAATATGCGGTCTACAGTAGTTCCTAAACTCCTAACTCGAGCTTAGGTTCCTGCTCGAGCCTCCAAAATTCTCCGACTACATGGTCTTTGAGTTACCATTCGTATTTTGTGTTAAGAAATAGGGATTTGTGAGATGGCCTGGTGGTCGAAGACGAACACAGCATATACAACCGCACATCCCCAGTTTGATTCCCCCACTGACCCCCTTCTAATGTTTTAAGCTTTGCTATTGGCATAGCTCTAGAGATGGCAATGTTGCTGTGTCAGTCCACCACTTTGTTCCAGACTGAAATACCTCAACGACTGTTGGCCCGATTACCATTACATTTAGTAGAGACATTCTTGGTCCCATGCCAGTGGTGTAAATGTTGTTTATGACCTGAAGCTGTCAGCATGGTCGGCGCATGTGCAGTTTCCTCTGTAGGTGTCACACACTGTTTGTAACGAGGACTGTGTAAGCGCCAGTGCAAGTTGCGCCCTTGTCTGCGTGGGAGTTGCGATTTCTCTCTAACCCCGTTTGTAGACAAATCTACTGCAGCACATGGGAAGGCTGCTATAGAAGAGAAAAGCAGGAAAGGCTGTAAAAGTTTTGGCAAAAAATGACATTTTTCAGTGACTGTTGTGTTATTTTCATGTCGGTGATTTGGAAGGAGGTGGAAAAGGAAATGATTAGACTTAGTGTACCGTAGACCAACGAGCCAATCAACAACAAGGAGGTCTGCACTGCAAACAATTTAACAAAGACAAAATGTCTAAACATTATGTTTTTATTATTTCATTTTTTAAGGTACTTTGAACTTTTTAAATTTGTAGTTCTTGTTTATAATGTCTGCCCTCGAATGCTTGCATGTGCATGTCCTGCCGGCTGCTGCTTTAAGCGTTCCAATTTTCATTTGACTCTGCGAGGCTTCTGGCAGGTATTACTGGTTTTACACACAGTCATGCATTAAGTATAGGCCTAGTGGCACTTGTGGAATGCCGAGAAGAGACGAACACTGCCACAGTTATTCAAAGGGCCACATAGCTCATCCGTGATTCACTCAAAGTACTCTTTTAAATCGCAGCACAGTGCTAATTCTTCATTTAGGGGCCAAGTTGTGCGTTTTCATTAACGTGTCTGCCGGTTACTGCGGTATTGTGTGGACTCGTGTATTGGTTATTTCAACAACTGCCCACTGTAAGCTGTAGAGTGAAGCGATATGCTGCAACATGCGGCCATCGAGGCTTTTCATCAACTCACTTCCCTCTGAGTTGAAGTCCTCTGGGCTTGAAAATCTAGTCTCCTTCCACAAGATGAAGCGGCAGGTGAAGGTTGGGAGTGAATGTGTGGGAGGAGGGAATATAGCTAACCAGCAGGCCAGCGCCTTGAAGTGGAAATGAGTGAAGAAGAAAGGTGTGTGCGTACGTGCGTGTGTGTTCTTTACCATTTTCCTAAGGGACCACCTGAAGTGGGCCCAAGAGTCAACCTTTGTCTTTCGCTCACAGTCAGAAGACACAGAATGCACACACACACACACACACACACACATTCAGATATGTAAGATGTGCACTGCTATCCATAAACATGATCTGCTTATTATTCCCGTCTCATCCTTCTTCTTCTTTGCGTTTTTGTCAGCTGTGGCCTCTGATGTGCTTGGTCTACTGTTTGTGTGAGAAACAGCTGCCAAGGGACTCCTCGTCTTTCTTCACAGCTCTCCTCCTCCTCCTCTTCTCTCTGCCAACAAGTTTCATGCTACTCTGAGTGAACCCGGCAGTTTTCAAACAATGTAAATGTTGTATTCGGCAATGACATTTCTGTGGCATTTCGGCAGCCTCGGTGGGGGGAAAACTGGGTGATTAGCTGTCAAGAAACTCACTTCAGTCATTAGTAGCACACATGAGCCTCAACTGTCAAGTGAACGGTTTAAATAATGTCAGTCTCCTAGGGTGTCATTGTTATTTTAACATGAATTTTAAGGGGAGACCTCCTTGGTTATGTTCACCTGAGAGACTATAGAAAGTTAAGGCCTAATGGAAGTGTGCAAACACATGTTTAAAGACATCTTTTGAAAGTACACGAATGGAAAAGTAGACAGGTAAGACAGGAGCAGACTTTGATCCTGGATGTGCTTGTCATTATCAAGCCCATGGTGCCTGCTCCACTTCTCATTCCCCGTCTCCACCACCTATTTTCAGCCTTTTGATTAGTATAGATGTGTATCCTGCGTGTCGACGAAATCCCAACTACATGACGAGCTTTCATTTCTTTGTGTACGAGGAAAAGGACACGGGGCGCTCGGTGCAGGTGGATGTGTGCGCCACTGTGTTAATTCTATTATCAGCAATATCGATCCCTCCTTCACCACCAAAGGTTTTCTCATCGGACATCCTGTATCCTCTATTTTTAAAGTAGTCTGTGTGCTTCTGAGGGCCCTTGAGTGCAACTTGCAGCCTCAATTAGTTTCCTGCTGACCTAAACGGCCTCCTCGCCCTGTGGAGCTCAGGCCTTTTTCTGCTTTCAGTCTTCACAGCCTCCCACCACTGCCCGATTGTTTTTGGATTATACATTTCAAGTGTCTTTTTTTATATCAACAATGGATCAACTGGCTGCTTGTGAAAGGGGTTGCTTATAGTGACAAACCCACAGAGAATCATCACCCGACTCTGCAGCTCCCCTCAACTCTCCGGAGCATTTTAGCATCTTTTAGCTGCTTTGTTTTGATTGTACAACTTGAATGGTTAACTGTGAGGTTCACTCTCACCGTTTTCATCAGGCAGCTGTTTAAACTGATAAACCCGCTAAAAGCTTTGTGACCAGCATCAAACGTCAGACTGATAAAGTTGGCGTCTAGCTGGTGAACCTAGTGGAGCGTTTCAGAGACCAAAACAGAGCTGAATATTAATGAAACATGATTCCAGATGGATGTGAACGTTAACGCGTTTGCTGTCTCAACTTCAAAGGTGATAAAATGTCGATGTCTATTTAATGCAGGTTTAAAGTGTGTTTAAAACACATGAGAAGGAAACATCTGGTAATCTTTCTGTGTCATCATTCTTTTGGTTCTGTCCATTCTGCAGGTTTGGGAAAAACTAAAAGGAAGACAAGCGCCCGTGATGCTTCCCCAACGCCAAGCTCAGACACGGAGTACCCCTCCAATGGCAGCGGGGGCGGAGGAGGAGCTGCCGAAAGGATCTACGACCTCAACATCCCTGCCATGGTCAAGTTTGCCTACACAGCAGAGAGGGAGGACGAGCTGACCCTGCTCAAGGGCTCCCAGGTCATCGTGATGGAGAAGTGTAGTGACGGCTGGTGGCGGGGCAGTCAGGCGGGCCGCGTGGGCTGGTTTCCCTCCAACTATGTCCTGGAGGAGCTCGGTGGGGCTGATGACAGAGAGGAAGGAGATTCCTCGCAGGGCTACCAGGGAGGCTCTCAAGGGACTTTGTTGGCCAACGGGCGTGCAGGCGGCTGCGGCCCAGTGCTCCACTTGGTTCAAACACTCTACCCCTTCAGCTCTGTGACAGAGGAGGAGCTGAACTTTGAGAAGGGAGATGTCATGGAGGTGGTGGAGAAGCCTGAGAACGACCCGGAGTGGTGGAGGTGTAAGAACTCGCGTGGCGTGGTGGGCCTGGTGCCTAAAAACTATGTGGTGGTGCTGGACGAGCGGCCTGACCTGCCCTCCTCCACGTCGAGCTCCCCGCAGAATCGCTTCGTGGCACCGGCCCGCTCAGGGAAGTTCGCTGGGAGGGACTGGTACTACGGCAACATCACCAGGCACCAGGCCGAGTGTATACTCAACGAGAGAGGAGAGGAGGGCGACTTCCTCGTACGAGACAGCGAGTCCTCGGTGAGTCTGTGGGGTGAAGTCATGGCAGAGTTGCATTAGGAAGGCTGGGAGAAACTCAGGCAAAAGAGGACATTTAATACATTTTAGTAAAAGTAAGATCAGTGTGAGTGAATTACTTCCTGCATGACCTTATTTAAGAGTCAAATTAGAGTAAAAATTTGGTTTGTAAAAAAGTAAAGAATATGACACATTTATCAAGCGAGCCATTCCTACTTACAACAAAGTGTCAGAGTAGCCTTTAACCTTTTAAGTGATTACATCATTATTAGCATATATGCTCAGAGCAGTATGAGCCAATCAGACACAGGAACTGAACCTAAATCTTAAAACATCCTTTCATTTTCTTAGTGATTCTATTCTACAAAAGCATATATGGTTTTAATATTTTAATTGAATTATTTTTTTGAGTTAATATTATTTATGTGAAATCTTATTATCACCACTAGCAATTATTATTAATAATAATAATAATAATAATAATACAAATAAAATAAAACAAAAATTTACTGAAATGAAAGCAAAAAGAAACCGGACCAGGGAGGAAAATATGTTGCTATTACAGTTGATGATGTACTTCAGAGACATTTAGAACTTAGTATCACAATAAGTGCAAACAAAATCAGTCCAAAATAAAAACAAATAACATTCACTCAAATATGCATTTTAGGAGCGAGAAGTTTACAAGAAGTCAGCAGCTGCAAATAATACGCAGCACTTAAGTATACATATTGCCTTAGATTGGACAGATTTGTTTCTATCATGACCAATGCTAAATTGAAAAGTCATTAAAAAATTGTCACAAAGTGCTGACCTCTGTGCAGGAACTCACTTACAGGCTCCCTGAGTAGTAGCTGTCACCATTCTCCAAATCCACGATTCGACTTGACTGCTGCAGTCTCTAAATCTTCGCAGGCCTTCAAACTATTTTTTCTGTCAACGACGCCATAGGAACGGCAATGTAATTTACACACTGTGGACTTAAGAGAAGCATGAGGATTTTCCAGTTCTGTTGTCTCTCCGACGCCCCCGACTGTGTGTCACCCACGTGTGCATGTCATAAACTAAACGGGAGATCTAAAATTCAACAGGGAACATTTAAGAGACTCCTGAAGCTCTCTAAATTTAGTATTTTTAAGTTTGTATAAGTAGCTGTTATTTCTAAGTTTTAGAGTAGGAGCAGTGAAGGATTTTTACTTTGATCTTTTAAGTTTTACATGTCGTAGTTTGATAAAAGTGGGCCCATGTCTTTAAATGTGAGAACACACTGCCACCTGCTGGATTAAGGCAAAATGTCCTAAAATGTCTTTGCATAATTCTTTTCTTTCACCGTCTCATATTTCTCTCTTTTTTTTCTTTTACAATTTTGGGACAAACCATCCTGCGTATGTATCCTCTCTCATATTTCTAACCTTATCAACGACTTTCTCCCTTCTTTCTTTTCAGCCCAATGATTTCTCTGTGTCGCTGAAGGCGGCCGGTAAGAACAAGCACTTTAAAGTGCAGCAGTCCGACGGAGTGTTCTGTATCGGCCAGCGCAAGTTCAGCTCCATTGATGAACTAGTGGAGCACTACAAGAAAGCCCCCATCTTCACCAGCGAACAGGGAGAGAAGCTGTACCTGGTCAAAGCGCTGCTGTGATTCACACATCCTCACACCTACACTGGATCTCTCACACACACACACACACACACACACACACGAACACACACTCTTCATACACACATATTACTAATGCCACCCCCTAACTGTCTTAACTCGAGCCTTAGCTCTGGATCCTCTCGCTGTGGCGTGTGTGCCACATCCAGCTTCATCTTCATATGTCGCCCCCTGGTGGCGATCAGGTGAACTGCCCAGCGCTACGCACGAGCGGTGAACCCCTGTGTCCGCAAACACCCAGCTACATCCCCCATGTACGGCACAGTGCCTGATAAGCCTCGGTCTCTCGGACGCGAGCATGTGCAGCGACCACATCTGCTGCTAACGGAACGTCTGAGGCCTTGTTGGGGGTTGAGCTCTCCTTCTGATGTCATACATAATGTCCATTTACTACCACGCACATTGTAGGTTACACCATTGCTCTTAATCCACACAGGAAGACATTTGACCGTTCACAGAGGACTCCGTCCTCCGAGGGACCTTACCTGTCAAATTGCTGGCCATTGTTTTATTTTGCTCCTTTCATTTTAAAAAGAAATGTTTGTTCCCGAGTTGATTTTTCTTTTTTTCTTTTTTAAAGATAATTTAAATTCCTCTGTGGAGGTTTGAATCATTGCTCTTTCATACAATGACTTCACAAAGTGACCCGAATCACTCTCTTGCCTTTTTCTCCTAATTTTCATCATTCCTCTACATGATTTCTCTCCCCGTTTGAGCTCGTGTCTTCTGTCTCCATAGATCCAGTCATTAGTAGTGATGTTATTGAAAATCTGGATACAATACTTCCAGTAATATTTCTAAAAAGGCGGCAGGGGGAGCATTAATGCAATAGGGGAGACCTCTGATTTCCTGTAGAGTTTGAATGTTTATCAATGTAACCAAATGTGCCACCCTGTACCCATAGAACTGGCTCCAGGTCTGCACTGCACTCACCATTCATTCTTAGATCTGTGCTCATGCTTTATATTGTGCCACGTTGCTCTGTTCTCCGCCATGTGTCTGTAGATACAGTAGGATACTGACTGAAGAATAATTACAAACAAATAACACAACCAACCTTTTGGTAACACTTTTGAGTGACTACACTTGATCTGCTGCAGCTCCTGAGAACACTTATAAAAGAGTATCTCTTCTGGTGTGTGTCACGGTACATCTTTGTGAAGTTGTGAGAAAAGTGTCATTTTACAAACAAAGAAAATACACAATTGAGTGATTGATTGATTGTAGTGGTTGACTAGACCGAAATAATTAACACACTAAGAAGGGATTGCCCGGACCTCTGCACCATAGGTCAACACGTGATTTGGAAATACTTACTGCGTCATGAAACTAGTCCAGCAATAAACTTGAAAGGCAGAGCTATTGACAGTTTGCGAAACCTGTCCTCTGAACAGCGATTGTCCAATCATAGCTTAGCAACCGTAACTAGGCACAGCAGGTCTGTAAACGAGAGTTTGGAGGGGAATGTCTTATTTCCAAACCTTTCCAAAACTGAAGGCTTGAATGAAAGTAATGTGTGTGTGTGTCTGCTCTAATGTGATCATTAGCCCAACTAACTAGCTCACTGCCAGCAGCAGTGACAGAGCGTCACCTCCCAGACCGCAGAGCAAATCTTTAAGTAGCTCACAGCTAAAGCTAATAAAACGACCACGACAGATGTCATGTAAGATGGCAAAATTATGGAATCCCATTCCTGCCAATGTGATGAAATAAAAAAGATCCTGAAAGTCAATATAATGAGAAACTTTCTCAAGTAGCTAGAAATACTGACTTAGTATCTAGAAATACTGACTTAGTATCTCAAAATACTGACTTAGTATCTAGAAATACTGACTTAGTATCTCAAAATACTGACTTAGTATCTAGAAGTACTGACTTAGTATCTAGAAGTACTGACTTAGTATCTAGAAATACTG